>BRDA01077726.1:0-16943 GCA_036984385.1 Crenuchus spilurus
CTGAGCCACATTAAGACTAAAGATCAGATCTGAGCCACATTAAGACTAAAGATCAGATCTGAGTCACATTAAGACTAAAGATCAGATCTGAGTCATGTGAACGTAGCCAATTTCACCCTCATATAAGCCAGCCTACCAACATCCATCCATCATCTTATTCCTGAACATGGTCACAGTTAGTCCTCAGTTAGTCCAGTTAGTCCTGTACCAGGCACAGGGCAGGGCATTACACACTATCCAAGTCAAGCCATTGGTGGGTACACACAGTTTAGAGTACCTCCATGTTTTTTGGACTGTGGAAGGAAACTGGAGACCCAAGCAGACACTGACAGAACATGGAAACTCTACACAGATGGGGACTTGAACCCAAGACCTCAGCGCTGTACTAACCAGCATGCCACCGTGCCACCCACCTACCAACATATACATTTTTTATAGCTTGTCCAACCTACCAATTGTTCCTGTCTCTTCTGTGATTTCACAACAACTTTAAAAGTGTTTTTAGTTTGAGCTTTTAGTTCCTTTGTGACGAGAAACACAAGCCATAAAGTTTATTTGCATTAATATACTAATTGCGTATATGCAGAAATGGCCTTTATAAAAAAACAAACCAAAAAAATTTAAACTACATCTAAATGCTTATTTTAAACAAAAACAAATCTGTCAATGAGGTAAACAAATTTTACTCAAACATACTGAAATAAGCAGTGATCTCCAAATCACACTCGAGCATCTTAAACTAGCCAAAATATGTAAATGTGGTATTTTAATTATAATAAAAGCCCAAAAATAACGACCTGAATTAAAGTTTGTTGTTTTAAGCGTTCATGTGGTGAATGTACTAGATAACAAACTCAACAGTCTCCATGTGGACCACATGACCTGATCAGGAGAAGAGATCAGAATGACTGACGGTTAAAAATATTCATGCTCGTTTGGGTAAAGAGGCAAACGGGACTCTTGGTCTCTTTCTCTGGCTGGGCACTAACATCCAGAAACACACACGATGCTGAAAAGCTTCAGGTACGTGTTTAGATCAGAGAGCTGAGGAACCTGGTGGCCTTTTCAGTCCTACTGTTCACTTACTGTTGGCTTCAGTCATGAGCTGTTATTGTTATTTCACATCCAGTCAATGATCACTGTGTTCTGCTCTGAAGAGACACATTCCAGCTGAACTACATCACTATTTCACAACACACTGGTGAATGTTTATCAAACAAAAACAGTCTTATCTGTAAGCACACATATCCAGATCTGATCTGACAGCCTGTCCTGGTACAGTAAGAATAATAATAATAATAATAATAATAATAATAATAACAGTTCTCAAAGTTCTTTACCACATCAGTAGTACAATACAGGTCATTAACATAAAACAGCACCAATAAACACAATTTTACAGCACAACACAGAATAAAATGAGAATGTGCGGTTTTATTTTGATTTATAGGAATTCATTGATTACATTTGATTGGTTTATTAATTGAAATATGCTCAGATATGCTCCGTGTTATTGTGTATCAAAATGAATCTCACATGGATCCATTTTAGACTTCAATCAGCATCTCCTTTGAGCTCTAGCTTGGCACATAAATAACCATCTGCAAGTTTGGCACCTCAGGTTAAATATAATGCCATGTTGTGTTGGACAGACTCATGTTTCTTTAAACATTTGTGATTAATGGTTAATTGTTGATTGTGATTAATGGGTTTTATGGTTAATTGTTCATTGTGATTAATGGTTAATGGGTGTTATGGTTAATGCTTAATTGTGATTTATGGTTAATGGGTGTTATGGTTAGTGGTTAATTGTGATTAATGGTTAATTGTTAATTGTGATTAATGGTTAATGGGTGTTATGGTTAATGGTTAATTGTGATTTATGGTTAATGGGTGTTATGGTTAATTGTGATTTATGGTTAATGGGTGTTATGGTTAGTGGTTAATTGTGATTAATGGTTAATTGTTCATTGTGATTAATGGATAATGGGTGTTATGGTTAGTGGTTAATTGTGATTAATGGTTAATGGGTGTTATGGTTAGTGGTTAATTGTGATTAATGGTTAATTTTTAATTGTGATTAATGGTTAATGGGTGTTATGGTTAGTGGTTAATTGTGATTATTGGTTAATTGTTAATTGTGATTAATGGTTAATGGGTGTTATGGTTAGTGGTTAATTGTGATTAATGGTTAATGGGTGTTATGGTTAGTGGTTAATTGTGATTAATGGTTAATTGTTAATTGTGATTAATGGTTAATGGGTGTTATGGTTCATGGTTAATTGTGATTTATGGTTAATGGGTGTTATGGTTAATTGTGATTTATGGTTAATGGGTGTTATGGTTAGTGGTTAATTGTGATTAATGGTTAATTGTTAATTGTGATTAATGGTTAATAAGAGAGATAAGATAATTTATTTGTCATTGTGCAAGTACAAGTACAAGTACAACGAGATAAAGGCCCCAACATTTGCATTTGAAAGAAGGGGAGGGGGAATAAGAGAAAAAAAACATGAAGCACATGTAAACATGTGACCATGTAAAAAAAAACTCTTAGCATAGCACCGCCTTCACCAAGAGCCAAGAGAGGAAAAATGGGTGTTATGGTTAGTGGTTAATTGTGATTAATGGTTAATTGTTAATTGTGATTAATGGTTAATGGGTGTTATGGTTAGTGGTTAATTGTGATTAATGGTTAATGGGTGTTATGGTTAATGGTTAATTGTGATTAATGGTTAATGGGTGTTATGGTTAATTGTTAATTGTGATTAATGGTTAATGGGTGTTATGGTTAATTGTTAATTGTGATTAATGGTTAATGGGTGTTATGGTTAGTGGTTAATTGTGATTAATGGTTAATGGGTGTTATGGTTAATGGTTAATTGTGATTAATGGTTAATGGGTGTTATGGTTAATTGTTAATTGTGATTAGTGGTTAATGGGTGTTATGGTTAATGGTTAATTGTGATTAATGGTTCATTGTTAATTGTGATTAATGGTTAATGGGTGTTATGGTTAGTGGTTAATTGTGATTAATGGTTAATTGTTAATTGTGATTAATGGTTAATGGGTTTTATGGTTAATTGTTCATTGTGATTAATGGTTAATGGGTGTTATGGTTAATGGTTAATTGTGATTTATGATTAATGGGTGTTATGGTTAGTGGTTAATTGTGATTAATGGTTAATTGTTAATTGTGATTAATGGTTAATGGGTGTTATGGTTAGTGGTTAATTGTGATTAATGGTTAATGGGTGTTATAGGTAATGATTAATTGTGATTAATGGTTAATGGGTGTTATGGATAATGGTTAATTGTGATTAATGGTTAATTGGTGTTATGGTTAATGATTAATTGTGATTAATGGTTAATGGGTGTTATGGTTAATTATTAAATGGTGATTAATGGTTAATGGGTGTTATGGTTAATGGTTAATTGTGATTAATGGTTAATGGGTGTTATGGTTAATGATTAATTGTGATTAATGGTTAATGGGTGTTATGGTTAATTATTAAATTGTGATTAATGGTTAATGGGTTTTATGGTTAGTTGTTAATTGTGGTTAATGGGTTTTATGGTTAATTGTTCATTGTGATTAATGGTTAATGGGTGTTATGGTTAATGGTTAATTGTGATTTATGGTTAATGGGTTTTATGGTTAATGGTTAATTGTTAATTGTGATTAATGGTTAATGGTTAATGGGTGTTATGGTTAATGATTAATTGTGATTAATGGTTAATGGGTGTTATGTTAATGGTTAATTGTGATTAATGGTTAATGGGTGTTATGGTTAATGATTAATTGTAATTAATGGTTAATGGGTGTTATGGTTAATTATTACATTGTGATTAATGGTTAATGGGTGATATGGTTAATGGTTAATTCTAACTAATGGTTAATTGTGATTAATGGTTAATGGGTGTTATGTTTAATGGTTAATTCTGACTAATGGTTAATTGTGATTATCAATCAATCAATCAATCAATCAAAATTTATTTATATAGCGCTTTTTACAATGGGCGTTGTCACAAAGCAGCTTTACATATTTAATATCAAACAAACTGAATCTAAGCCCGATGTGAGCAAGTCGAAGGTTTATTTATGGTTAATGGTTATTGGGTGTTATGGTTAATGGTTAATGGCTAAAGGGTATTATAGTTAATGGTTAATTGTGATTAATGGTTAATTCTGGCTAATGGTTATTGGGTGTTATATTTAATGGTTAATGGCTAATGGGTGTTATAGTTAATGGTTAATTGTGATTAATGGCTGTTATAGTTAATGGTTAATTGTGATTAATGGTTAATTCTGACTAATGGTAAATGGTTAATAGTGATTAATGGTTGTGATTAATGGTGTTTGCTGAGTGAGCTGTTGACAGTGCTGATATTTGTATGTATATGAAAAGGTTTTTTATTGAATGTACAGTAGGCATGCACAGAAGCATGTCTGCATTGACACAGTTGTTTGAGTTGTGATAATTTCATAAGAAAGAAAAAACCGCTTGCAAAGAATAAATGACTAGAATATCACAACAGGCACAAAATGATTCCCTCTGGCAAACTTTATCCGCATTACTCAACGGCAGCTATCAGACTCACCTGTGTTACATAATCTACCATAGTCAGACTCTCGTTTGGGATTTAAGCCAACGTGTATCTGGGAGATGTGACCTGAAGGCTTACAGCAGCTTTTGAATGTACATTTATTAGAGTGTAAATACACAAAGTGAGCGTTTTTGATCTCTCAGTGCATTCACTTTCATTTTTAGACGTGCAAATGAGCATTTTCACTCTTTCAGATCGACTTGTTTGTGTTTGCTGTGCAGATTTGTTGAATTGTAATGTAACTATGCTGTGAAGTCTGATTTTTATTATAAAGTCTAATAAAGTTTATTATAAAGTCTATTATAAAGTTTAATTGATTTTACTTTAATTGATTTTACTCCGGACCGAAGACGTTCAGAATATTAATCAAACCTCCATCTGTAAGTATGGATGCAGTTTCACACTCACCGGGTTTCTCTGATGTCTGTTACTAATTATCTTATCTGAAACCTCCCAGACTGCATTATTCTACATCTACCCTTATCTGAACCACTGTGCTCCTTACCCATAACCCTCTGCTTTATATACACTAAGCCTTAACACCCACCAGAGCCATTCTGCTTCATCTCCGCAACACCTGCAGCACCAGGCACCTGAGAGCTTTCGTTACACTGACGTCAGGATGAGAAGAGTGATGCTGGAACTGGTGGCAGTGGTCGGGCTCGTTGCTGTAGGTAAGTCACAATCGAGAAGCGTCTGAAGCTTTCAGACGATACTGAGACAATAAGATTTTTAATAATCAGGTGGAGCGTGTGGATTGCATGGCAAACTATTCACAGACAATGATTTGTGGAAGTGCTCCTGAGCCCATGCAGTGATTTTCAGTACAGAATCACGTCTGTTTTTAATGCACTGCAACCTCCTCCCGACTCACCTCCACCTCAGCCTGGAGACTTGAGGAGAATCGGCCAATGACAGATGTCCAGCCAGTCACTGCACACTGCTCTTCTTTCTGCAGATCATAACTGTGGCGGCAATTTTTCTGTTGCACGGCAGTGAGGAATCTTTGAGGTATTCCATTCAATGGCTTCCCCTAATTCTCTAATACCATATTTATATATTTATATATTTATATAATAAGCAAATGTTGCTTAAATTCCATGCTATATTGATGCTCTCAGTGTAACTTGTTAATGCACACTTACTGAACTTATCACTCGAATGTAAAACTCTGTGCCAGACTTTATGACACCTTCCAGAGTGCAGAAGTATGAACATAAATACAAACCTCACACTTAAAATGTGGTCACTTCCTGTCTTATCACCATGCTTGATTTGAAGCAGGTTTACGTTTTGTGAGTCACTCTAGTAGTGATCAAAAGCAGGATGGTGAATTCCACAAACACCACGAGAACCCTTCCCAGAGACAACAGTAGATGTAATATGAGGAAAGGCAGGTTTTACCAGTTGGACAGAGAGTGACAAGTCACAAGCGGGTGACTGGGCTCAGATAGCCTGGCTAGAACTCCATAATATCAGTATCAGCTCCCATTTATCACTCTTATTCTTACTCTTGATTTCTGGCGTGGTAAGATGCTATATAAATAAAACTTTATTTACTTACTTATGAAAACAATTGAAGCAGTTAATTTACCTGAACAGTGCTCATATAGACTATAACAAACTACATGTTTCATACTGTATTGATGGTCTATTGGTTTAGAGATATCAGTCCATAAACAACCACTACACTCTGTACACTAGAACTGTAGATATTAGTCCATAATTGAGGCTGTTTATGGACTAATATCTCCTATTCTAGCGATTAATAGTGTTTATTGAGGCTGTTTATGGACTAATATCTCCTATTCTAGTTATTAATAGTGTTTATTGAGGTTGGGGCAGCCATGGCCTAGTGGTTAAGGATCTGGTCTAGTGACCTGAAGGTCAGCGGTTCAATTCCCGGGCAGGTCACAACTGAAGTGCCCTTGAGGAAGGCACCTAACCCCCAATTGTAAGTCGCTTTGGATAAAAGCGTCTGCTAAATGCCTCAAATGTAAATGTTTATGGACTAATATCTCCTGTTCTAGTGATTAATAGTGTTTATTGAGGTTGTTTATAGACTAATATCTCATATTCTAGTGATTAATAGTGTTTATTGAGGTTGTTTATGGACTAATATCTCCTATTCTAGTGATTAATAGTGTTTATTAAGGATGTTTATAGACTAATATCTCCTGTGGATATTATTATACCATAATTGTGGAACAATTGCAGAGAAATGTTTCTCAGTGTAAAATTATGAAGCCTTTGAATATCCCACCATCTACAGTGCATAACATCATCAGAAGATTCAGAGAATAGGACAAGGCCTACAGTCAGTATTAAATTCTTGTGATCTTCAGCCTCTCAGGTGGCACTGCAGTAAAAACAGACGTGATTCTGTACTAAAAATCACTACATGGGCTCAGGAACACTTTCAGAAATCACTGTCTGTGAACACAGTTCGCTGTATAATGCACAAATACAACTTAAATCTGGAGATGCTACATAATGGTAGACATGGCGCTGTCCCAATTTTTCTGAGATGCAGTGCTGCCATTAAGTTCTAATTGAGATATTTTTTATGAAATGGTGAAATATCTCACTTTCATGATCTGATGTGAGATTTACTCATCTCTGGTTATTATTTACATTGTTTTCTCTTTTAAAGCTGTTAATGTGGTATAACAGGACATGCTGAAGGTTGTTATCACACTTTTAGTGAATATATGTGTACAGTGTAAACACGAGTATCTGAAGCCGAGCTGTTTGTGGTGATGCTGTCATCAGTCAGGGATGAGGACGGTGTCGGCGAGTTTACTTTGTTGTTAAGAGCACTGATACAGAACAGTGATTATACACAGGTGTCCTGTTATACAACATTAATACACACCTAACAGCCAATCAGAGAAGACTCTCATCTAATGTTCACTTCCAATTACAGTTTTAACCCAAATTATTCACTAAATCATTTTTACTGTATAATCATCTCTCTCTCTGTCTCTCTCTCTCTCTCTCTGTCTCTCTCTCTCTCTCTCTCTCTGTCTTACTCTGTCTCTCTCTCTCTCTCTCTCTCTCTCTGTCTCTCTCTCTCTGTCTCTCTCTGTCTCTCTCTCTCTCTCTCTCTCTCTGTCTCTCTCACTCTCTCTCTCTCTCTCTCTGTCTCTCTCTGTCTCTCTCTCTGTCTCTCTCTCTCTCTCTGTCTCTCTCTCTGTTTCTCTCTCTCTGTCTCTCTCTGTCTCTCTCTGTCTCTCTCTCTCTCTCTCTCTCTTTCTCTCTCACTGTCTCTCTCTCTGTCTCTCTCTCTCTGTCTCTCTCTGTCTCTCTCTCTCTCTCTCTCTCTCTCTCTCTCTTTAGTGGAGTCTCTGACCTGTAATCAGTGCCCACTGAGTTTGATTGGAATTTGTTTCATTCCGTCCACCATCGTCTGCAGCACCAAAACGTCCAGCTGCTACACTGGAACCTACAGTGAGTCTCAAATCTCTCATTTTATTTTTCTCAGTACGTCCAGGTCTGAGCTCTTTATCTGTCAGAACAGTGAACATTCTTCTTCTGGAGCTTCTTTGTGTTCTGTGTACATTTCATTTTGTTTTGTGTACGTTTCTCACTGCATCACTGGACATGTTTTACGTGCCGACGTATGCACACATGCACATGATCTATGAACCTCACTAAACAGGTGCTCTCTTCATGCATCTTCACAGGTTCACCTTCCATTTCCGGCTTTAGTGGTTTCACCATACAGGGATGTCTGGAACAGTATCTGTGCAACATCACCTTCAACGGCACCATTTTCGGTGCCTCTTACACCGTCTCACAAACCTGCTGCAGCACAAACAAGTGCAACCCAATCCAGACCAGCAGTGCCCCCTATGTGCAGTCCTCCCTTTTCACAGCTCTCGGCACCACCCTGTTCGCCTTCATCTGGATCAATGAGATGCGTTCGTTTGATTAAATACCTCACTGTGCACTTTCTATAAACGATATTTCAAATTCCAAACATGGTCATATCAGAATATTATGATCACCTACCTAATAGTGGGAAGAACCACCTGATTGGCTTGGATCATGCTAGCGAGACCTTGTGGCATGAACTGTATTAAGTGGCATGCCCAATCACTGGAGTTGTCATTTCCTTCTGGCATCAACGGCCCACTGGGCACCATTGTTATGCTGTTGGGAGGCTATTCTCAGTACACCTTCACTACGATGGCTCTAGAACACAAATTTAGTGGTTTCTGAAATACTACCACCACCATGCTTCAAACACTGGTCTATTATCATGAACAACAGTCACTTTGCCCACAATGACTGTTTTGCACTCTGCTACAACTGACTAGTGTACTCATATATATTTATAGATACATGCAGTAATATAATATCCTGATATGACCGTGCATTTTCCAAATTCTGTTTACTGTGCCATTTCGAATGAACTTCAACAAATTTGTCTGAATATATTTGGTTTACTTTGAATATCACCAGCCATGATGACACTGGGATTAATAGTATGGACTTGTTTTCTTTCCAATGGTGTACAGAATGATGGCAGTCAATTTGTAGTCAAGTAGACATGACCCAACAGTTAATTTTCCATTTAAGAGATTGGCAGCTGCTCATATTCACAGCAACTTACCATTTTGGGTGAATGTAGTGTTAAGAGACTTGCCCAAGAACTCTTACCTGCCCAGGCGGGGGACTGAATGCCAGTGTGCCACATTGGAGGCACCGCTGGTACCCCCAGACTATCTACCAACCAGTTACACCATACTGTGCTAATATTGAATGCGCTGCAGTTTGACCAAATATATGGATTGGCTTCAGCTTTCCTGAATAATGAGTCATTAATTTTAATTTAAAGCCTTGTGCAAAATTGTGATGACTTAAATGCCATGTTGCGCAGTTCACTGGATGCCAAATTGAATCTCAGTGGCAGAGTTGGGAGAGTTTACAGATGACTGATTTCCTATTCAAATAATGTAACATAATCCAACAGATTACTGTGAAATTATGATTTTGTTTGTTACTTTTTTACTTTTGTATTACTTGATTTTTTTAAGGCTGTATATTCAAATAAAGACTAAATACTTTCAGGTAATGTTGACTTAACACGTAAACCTGATACAGTCCTGTGTCTACATGAATCATTTCTGTGTTTACATGAAACAATGCCATCACAAGGGTAGTTTATATGGCAATAATAATAACATTAAGAAAGCCCTTTGACATCAGGTGTATCCTTTACACACTTAGGAACAAAGGTCTTTATTAATATCTTAATTAATGTCTAAGAAACTGTCAGAGGTTATAACGAAGCATCCAAAGCCAGCACAGTTGAACGTTGGCATTGTGGCTGTTGACGTCTTTTCCTCATGGCTGTTCACCAAATTGACAGTCCAGTGTCTCAATGACCGCAGTAATGAGGTTTGCAGTGTGTCATAAAATTTTTACTTCAAGCTGAGAATTGTTGGAATGAGGAATCCAAAGTAGCACCCTTTCTCACCCTGGAGATCACTAGAAGCTTTAGAACGTATTACAGTCCACAGTTGATGTTCTGTAAGACCAGTCAGCTTGGCACTTTCCAGGGTGGCCAGTTTTATAAAACTTTGGGTGGATTGAATGGCTATTAGAGCATTGGGGGGAATTGAGTTTTATAGCATTTCTCCTGTTCTGTGTGGTACCGTGTGTATATCCTTTACTTTGTAAATAATTTGTGGGGGAGTTTTATATCTATAAGATGTCGCAGGGACACCAGACATAAAAGCATAATGAGCTGCTTACTTCCTTAGCTGGTTCATTTGATAAGAAGTGTTTTGCGATTAATGACTACTGGTGTCATTAGTAATAGTTCTTGCCACACCCACTTTCTTTCAGTTAGCCAATCCACTGTTCTATTTTAATAATAAATAAAATTCTGTACACACAAACCTTTTAATACTAAACATGCACTTGATTAGACCAATTATATCAATTTAAAAAAGACAAGATCTATACTGACACTAGAATAAGTGTACCATGTTTAGACAGTCCAGTATGACAGAAAAGATCACAAAGATGAGTCAACGTCTTAGCCTCTTACAGTGTGATCTCACACGTGCCATGTTTCTGAGATCAAGAGATGCTGTCTTAGTGACCCATTCAAGAAGTTTTAAACCTAAAAAGAATAACATTTAAAAACTTTGTTTAGTTTCATACTACTCTGGTGCGAACGAGTAAAATCTCAAGTTAAAATTTTATAAACTTCAGGGTAGAATGTTGGGAAAGAAATCATATCAAATGATTTATAATACTACCATCTAACACTGTAAATACAACTGATTGGTTTCAGCTTTCAGAACTCACCTCGTGCCAGTGAAGATATTACACCAAGGAAGAATGTACAGTGACAACAGAAGCGGGCCCAGCATACAGCCCTGTGGCACACCGCAATGAATGTCATACATTTTTTAACCAAATATATTGCAAACGTGTTAACCAATATGAGGAAATGGTGCTGAAAACAATAGAAAATAAAAAATATATAACATTTTAACTTTACATTATGTACACTTGAACACTGTATCATTCCATATAAGTAATATTGTAAGTGTTATATCTGCACAAACACAAATGCACACAAGGACAGACAGTAATAATCACAACATAGACATTATAAGCTACAATTGCTTTTTATTTATTGTTTTCAGCAACCAGGATGTGCTGTATACATGGAAACAATGTGACACTGGAGTCTATGATTCAGCAACATGACATTAAAAAACAATGAAGTGTCACTTTACTTAACGTCATCCACCAGTTATGGTACCGTCAAGGTTACTTAATGTTTAAGAATTTGTAAGAGCTTCTATTATATTGCAGTTAATAATACTGTACTTATTTTTTACATTTTTTGAAGAAGAACCACCAAGAGGAACCAAGATAGGAAAAGGAACAACTCCCTAAGAACAAAAATAAACATTGAGATGAATCAAAACACAAAGGAAAGGCTCTCAAAGAACATGAAACAGAACAAAAGAGAGATAACAAGACTCAAAAGGAGAAACTCCTTAAGAACATAAGGAACAACCACAGAGATGAGCCACACCCTTAAAAAATAAACCTGCTACAAAGGATGGCATAGAACGACCACTTTGGATCCTTAAAGATCCACTTCTGGAAAAGGAGATGTGTGAGTATGATGAACCTTTTACAGGCTCCACGTGATGTAAAGGTTCTTTACCTATTTAAAGGTTCTGCACAATCACAATCTCTCTTACGTAAATGGCTCTTTAAGCAACTAAAAGTGGTTCTTTTCTGGCATCACTCAAAAAACTTTTTGTAGCACCGTTTTTTTAACAAGTGTGAGACAAATAAGGAACATCTCCTTAAAAGCATGATGAAGAACCACTGAGAAGAATCAAGACTCAAAGATCTCTCTCCTTTAGACAGGGTGTTATAGGTAGTGCTACCAAAGACATTAGGAACCTCCTCCAGATTAGTGGTCTGTGGTTCCTCGTCACTGTTCCTGTTGGGTCTTTTGTGGTTTTATGTTATTACTGGAACTCTCTAAAGCTGCTTTGTGATATCTGTTGTAAAAGTGATATAAACATACATTTGACTCGAGCTGAAAAGGAGGAAGAACCAAAGTGTGAAAGTGATATCTCCACAAAACCAGCTCAACTCAGAACCCAACTCACGTTAAACGGTGGTAAAAAAAAAAAAACCTGGACATCAACCTCCTATCTTTAACTAATCCACCCCACAAGATCTTAATTAGCTGAACCAAGATTAGATTTCGGGTGTCAGGAGAAACCTTCAGGAAGGTAGATCTCCAGGGCTGGTTTCTCCAACAAAAAACTGTCTGGGATAAAAATCCAAATGTTTCTATGTCATGACAGTCACAGCACTGACTTCACAGTGACGTAAATTGTTACCCAAGTGATGAATTGACCAAACACTGAAAGTGTGTAAGAGTGTGTTTCTAAAGAAACTGGTTTGTCCTCCTTCTTCCATTGTTTCCTCTCCAACATTCTCTCTTCCGGATTTACTTGTTCCTCTCATTCCCACCTGCTGACCAGCTGAGGATGAGCGGCCACACCCCATCACCAACCAAACCAATAAATTACCCATCATTCCAGAGTATAAGTAGGGCTGCTGCCTCCTGTCACTGCTCGTATATTCAGCCTCTTTCACAGCGTTTTCAGACCCTGCTTGGATTTGTAACTTTAAAGGACTGAGGATCCAGAAACACCAAATAAAGCAACTTCATAATGAGCAAGACACTGCAGGTCGTGCTGGCTTTGGCAGCACTTTTGTTTGTGGGTAAGGCTGCTATTTTATTTCATTTTTATCTTCTGTGTTTGTTCTTTTCAGTCTTTCTATTTGATATTTATTTCAGTTTGTTTCATTTCTCTGATTAGTAAACAGAATATATATAAAACATGTCCAGTGATGAAGCGGGGATCAGTCAAAGAGGCCAAAGAGAGATCAGATCTGACTAAATTATTATTATCTGTTTAAATTATTATTATCTGATTACATTATTATCTGATTAGATTAGATTTAGTGCTGGTTGTTCTGTAAATTTGGGTCCAGTTAGAAAATGTTGTTGATGATGTTTCACAGCATCGTTTAACAAAAGGTTGTTAAAATGGCAAAGTGCTCAAAACAATACAGAGCAAGTGATACAAAACTCCTGCAAACAAACAAATAACTGAACAAAGCCATGGAAAACTTTGACGAAGTGCTGACCCAATGATAGGAACTGTATTGATGCACTGATAGGAGAGGTACTGACTCAATGACAGGAACATTACTGACCCAGTGTTAGGAAATGTACTGACCCAGTGATGGGAAAGGTACTGACCCAGTGTTCGAAAAGGTATTGATCCACTGATAGGAAAGGTACTGACCCAGTGATAGGAAAGGTACTGACCCAGTGATAGGAGAGGTACTGACCCGGTGATAAGAGAGTTACTGACCCAGTGTTAAGAAAGGTACTGACCCAGTGATAGGAGAGGTACTGACCCAGTGATAGAAGAAGTACTAACCCAGTGATAGGAGAGGTACTGACCCAGTGTTAGGAAAGGTACTGACCCAGTGATAGGAGATGTACTAACCCGGTGATAGGAGAGGTAGTGATGCAGTGAAAGGAGAGGTACTGACCCAGTGAAAGTAGAGGTACTGACCATGTGTTAGGAAAGATACTGACCCAGTGATAGGAGAGGTACTGACCCGGTGATAGAGGTTCTGACCCAGTGTTAAGAAAGGTACTGACCCAGTGATAGGAGAGGTACTGACCCGGTGATAGAGGTTTTGACCCAGTGTTAAGAAAGGTACTGACCCAGTGATAGGAAAGGTACTGACCCAGTGATAGGAGAAGTACTAACCCAGTGATAGAAGTACTGACCCAGTGATAGGAGAGGTACTCACCCAGTAATAGGAGAGGTACTGACCCAGTGTTAGGAAAGGTACTGACCCCGTGATAGGAGAGGTTCTGACCCAGTGTTAAGAAAGGTACTGACCCAGTGATAGGAGCGGTACTGACCCGGTGATAGAGGTTCTGACCGAGTGTTAAGAAAGGTACTGACCCAGTGATAGGAGAGGTACTGACCCGGTGATAGGAGAGTTACTGACCCAGTGATAAGAAAGGTACTGACCCAGTGATAGGAGAGGTACTGACCCGGTGATAGGAGAGGTACTGACCCGGTGACAGGTATTTTTAATATTATATATATTACTTATGTATATAGTCTGATGTTAAATACACTATTGTTCCTTTTATTGACTTTTTATAAATCAAAGTTGTCATTTGCTGGCAAGGAAACATGAACAGTACATAGCAAAGGCTCATTCTGGATTTGATATTGATATTCGGCTTTGTCTGTGTTTGTTCTGGATCTTGTTCGGTTTTGTCCGTGTTTGAGGTGACTCAGGACTGACCTTGTTGGGAGTTTAGATTTTAGTTTAGACCCTTAATGGTTAGCTTTATAACCTCAGAATTAGAAATGTTTTAAAAAGTACTTTAATGGTACTAATTGGATTATAAGTTGCCTCCAGTACTGGTTGTTCTCAGAGTTGGGCACATGATGGAGATTCACCTGTAAACCCTGCTGGAGGAGAAACGTGTCCAGAACAACAAACACTAAAGTCTGTGATATGATGCTCAGTGTACCAACTGTGGCAAGATACTGTGCCAAGATACTATTTCTTGATGGTGCTAACCCACCCTCTTTCTTTCTTTCTTTCTCTAGCGGAGGGGTTGCAGTGCTATACCTGTTCGGTGGGGATATTCGGGAAGTGTTTTTTCAGCAACCAACAGACCTGTGGCAGCACTGCCAACAATTGTTACTCAGCAGTAGCAGGTAAGACACCAACCCACAGTCAGGGACAGAGCAAAGTGATGGGGAGACCCACTAATGGGTTGGGATAATTGGTGACTACCACATTGGGAAAGGGAGAAAATTGGCAAAAATTTATTAAAAACAAAACTTACCAGAGAAGAGGAAAGTATTTCACACCTCTGAAGTATGTCCTAAAATAGTGGAGCTGAAACTAAATCTGTTAATTTCAGACTTTTTTTGAACTGCTAATTAATTTCAGACCCAAACAAATAGAACAGAGCGCTGAGTTTCTGTCCTGCTGAAGGGCGCCCTCTTCTGGCACAAACCTGAGTTGTAAGATAAACCTACATAAAGACCCTTTAGTGCTGTGCAGCCTGAAATAAAAGTTAAAAATCTAAACGTTCCTACACGTTCAGTGTTCAGAAGTAAATTATAAGCATTATTTTCTGGTCATTCTACAAAAAAAGCATCAGTTCTGTGGTTGTAAGATCTGGACATGAAGATGGAGGTGATGAGTATTAAGAGTTAATCCTCTTTCTCTCCGCAGCCTTTAATGCCAGCGGAGCTGTGAATTTCTACACCAGCGGCTGCATCAACTCCACCAACTGCGTCGGCAGCACGGGCAGCGTTTTGGGAGTCGGATACACGGTCACCACAACCTGCTGTGGAGCAAACCTCTGCAACGGAGCCAGCACCGTCCAGCTGTCCCTCACTGCTGCGCTCAGCGCCGCCCTGCTGGCCACAGCCTGGAGCCACATGTAGGAAAGCTCCAGATTACCGCTGTTTCTGTTTGCCGGCCTCAGGCCTGGATACTCGACTACTGCTAGACATGAAGGATCTGAAGTTTGAATCACGTGTTAGCTTAGCATAATGCTATATGTATATTATTACTCAGATGTTAGACCACAGTTTTATTCATGTTTGAATAACATATAAGCACGACTGTATTCAGTGTATTTCACTTTTTGTAGTTGCTAAGATGAGCACTTTAGACGTTCCCAGCATGTCTGAGGACGACCGTGTGTCTCTGATGCAACAGTTTCTGTGTGAAAATTCTTAACTCTGTAAAATTACACCCAAAAACATGTTGTTTTGAATCTGGATGTCTTGTGTTTGCACTAAACATTGTGTTACATCAGCAGAATTCCTGCCAATAAAGCAACTCAAACATGCAGATTGTGCTGATGTGACATATTTTATGTGCAACAACTCAACACGTTTTAGCCCCTTTTTATTCAGGGTGAAAAAACAAAACAACTGACATTTAATCTCCTGTTTACCCCCCTGTTTACTCTCCTGAAGGAGGAAAATGTTTTTTTGTTTGTTTGTTTTTTGAATAAAGAGAAAAATGTGAATTACATGTGTCTCATTTCTCTCAAGGAATTCATAAACAGACAGTTCATGAACAGTTGGTTGGATGGATGGATGGATGGATGGATGAATGATGGCTGGATGGATGAATAGATGGACAGGTGTATGGATGGATTAAAAAATAAAGGATTGGATGATGATAGAATGAAAAAATAGATATAAGAATGAAAGAAAGCATGGATGGATGGATGAATGAATAAAGGAATGAATGGATGGTTGGATGGATTAAACAATGGATGAAGGATGAAAAAATCAATGAACAGAACAGTGAAGGAATGAATGGATGCATTGTCCAGTAGCTGTTGCTGGTGTTGTTTTGTACTGGTTTATAACATAGTTTGTGTACTGGGTTTGTTGTGTCTGTTGGCTTCCCGTCATCAAGTATTCAGCCCCCTGTACTCTGATACCTCTAAACAAAATCCAGTGTAATCAACTGCCTCCAGAAGTCACTTAATGAGTTAATAGAGTCCAGCTGTGTGTAGTTTAGTCTCAGTATAAATACACCTGTTCTGTGAAGGCCTCAGTGGTTTGTTAGAGAACACTAGTGAACAAACAGCATCATGAAGACCAAGGAGCTCACCAGACAGGTCAGAGATAAAGTTGTGGAGAAGTTTAAAGCAGGGTTAGGTTATAAAAACACATCCCAAGCTTTGAGCATCC
>BRDA01077743.1:0-7500 GCA_036984385.1 Crenuchus spilurus
AGAGAGAGAGAGAGAGAGAGAGAGAGAGAGAGAGAGAGAGAAAGAGAGGGCAGAATTTCTTTGCCGAACAATTTGCAGCTGCAGTTTTATGTTTGTTGAATTTTATTGAACAAAACTTAGTTAAAACGTATTTTTACTTGACAATCTTACAACCTTCCAGTATATCATCATCATCATCTTCACACTGCTGTTTCTAGTGAGGATCGTGGTGGCCGTAAGCAAAGAAGGGCATCCCAAACCTCTCACCCTGTGCTGGAGAATAGGTTCTGCAACCCTACAGAAAAACCTCCTTTCTGCCACTTGTACGCTTTACTCTTTTAGTCACTAATCATTTCCTAAGACCACAGGTGAGGGCCAAGAGTTTTGCTTTAAAGGGGGTCAGAGATAACACTTTCCCAATATTGTATATACAGTGCATCCAACTGTTTTCTTTAATGTCTGATCTCACACCTGTAAAGCCAGACTACTGATGATCTGTACAGATGGAGTAAAATTGCTGTGGTTAATGTGTGTGATGTCTGTGTGTGTGTGATGGTTAAGGATGCTGAGGGTAAGGGACATAATGGTCTGCTAGTGCTCCTTCCTATCTATACTGAACTAGAGTACAGACTCATCTCATTTGCAAGTAGGTTCTCATCTAAAGTTAGTCTGAAGTTTTCATCTGAAGATGGTGTATAAACACCAAATCGAATGGAGCAGCATTCTCCCTGTGGCAGTGTTTGGAACTGTGGGGTGAAAATCCATTTCTGTCTGTCAGTGTAAATGCCTGTCACTTTTGCGCTACGCTGTTTTGTTTCAGTGTCCTTAAGCCCTTTCCCAGGCTCAGTTCTGCTCCTTTGCTCGTAATGTTAAAGCCCCAAGTCAGAAAGCCCTGCAACTGGCAGCCAATTGTCTGCTGCCACAACAACAAAAGGCTGTTTCAACAATTACTGATGGGGAATTTAAAGATCAGGATTAGCATGGAAAAAAAAGTTGTTTCCGGAACAGGGTTTAGGGGTAAGTACGACCTTGTGTTTGTTTTCCTCTCTCTTTCAAACACACAGTATGTTGCAGGGTTAAAGTAATGACTAAAGATGAGGTTATCAGGCTGGGCAGAGCTACCAACACACTCATATTTCCCCCATTAAAACTTGGCCTTATTTGCCACTCTGCCCCTAAAGTCTGAGTAACTGTTGAAAATTTCACTTATCTCCAGTGCCAGAAATCCCTAATCATAGCATTACGCATGTGGCTAAGCACAGCTAATCCCAATAAAAACACTAAAGTCCAGCAGTCTGTGATTAAAAAGAGCCAACATAAGAGCCAACTTCAGGAAGACAGACTAATCAATGAATTATGCTGAGATTCAGCCAAATTGTAAATGGTAAAATTATTTATATTATAGTAATATTCAATCTAGGATGTGCTCATTTTTAATTTTAAAAATAAGCTGTTTAGGCTACTCACAATGTAAAAGTACATTTTATATACAGTACATAGTGTAGATTCATTAGTGTATTCAGCATATGCAAAGATAAAATATTTCCCAAAATAACTCAATGTAATAGCTCTGATGCATTAAATATATATGATGCCTTAAATAATATCTCATGGTGTGTTTTGGTATTCCAGTAAACTAATGGCAAATTAAAATACAAAGAGATATTGATATTGCATATTGCTCTGTAATGCACTGCACATATATTATTTATGTTTTTCAGCATTATTTGAGCATAACAGCTGCCTTTTATGCTGTGTGAACATTTCATGATGAACAAACCAATGAAATGCTGTAAAATATAATACATATTTTTGCTTTCTCCTATAATGTTATTATTTTGGAGTTTTCTTTATCTATTTTTGACAGCAATGTTACATGAATATAGTCAAATACACACTTTTGTTTAAATGAGATTTATACATTATATGAATGTAAGTGGCATATAGAACCAATACAGGTGGCATGTTTAATGTTTACCAAGCTTTTTACCAGCTGCCATATACCATATTACCATATATATAGCACATACTCACCTTTACTCTCCATACACACATGCAGTACTCTCACACTATTACACAGACTCAAAACACTGTTCAAAGTTTTACGTCTTTTTCTCATTCTCTCTTTCTTCAGCAAGTCCTCTTGTTCAGGCCATCTAGACTATGCTGCATTATTCTCCTGAAATGAAGTCCTCTCTCACCATTTGTTCTCTTTTTTCCTAACTGCTCTCTATGTCTGGAGAGCTGTATGTCTTGATGGACAGTATGTGGCTATGTTCTTTTAGCTCATTTCAGTGGGCGAGCCAAACATCTATATAATAAGCTTACATATTCCTAAAGGATGTATCAAGTGCCTTGAGTGCCATTACTCTGTCCACCATTTTCTTTATTTCTCTTATATGAATTGGTTAAAATATAGATATTTCATTTTCAGAGCTGAGGGCTTCTGTGCTTGTAGGTCTAACTCAAGCCACAAATATGCCAGAATTTATTCAATATAAGCCCCCAGTGAGCCACCGATGATAAATGGTTGCAACCCCTGAATGAAGGGCTCTGCAACTAAATAATTAGTTGGGAGCAAGGAAAACATTAAAATGTCCATGCCATGAAGTACTATATGACCAGGCATAGTGGCATGCAAAAGTTTGGGAACCCCATCAAAAGTTCTGTTACTGTGAGTAGTAAAGTGAGTCGAAGATATTATTAACACATATTCGGAATAGCTGTGGCCAGGACATGGATGCAGTGTGGGTTCAAAACAAAGCTTTATTACTTGACGAAACTCAATGACAGGTTTAGAAACAAAAAACCTGGCTCAACTAAGACAAAACTTGACATGGTGACAAACAGAAAAGTGGTGACAAAACATCTCTACAAGGCTATGGTGACAAATGTGACTCGAGAGATGAACATGACAATGATGGACGAGGACTGTGAAACACAAGGGAGCATTAAAAACAATCAGGCTGGGAATGAGATGGCAGGGCTGTGAGAACAAGACTCACGTGTTGACCAAGACGACGGCATGACGAGGAGACATGGCATGAACGTAAACAAAAGAGCATGTGGAGACAATACGACACATAGAAAACGTAAACAAAAAGCATGTGGACACAGACGGTGATGACTGTTGTGGGGTTTTTTACACATATATTATATAAATGTGATATATAAGATGAGTTTATTATTTCAGCCAAATCAAAACCTTGGCATTGACTCCAAAAGACTCTGTTCTACCGTACTGATCTACTGCGCACAAATATGACTTTCTTACTCCCTCACTGCAAAATTCAGCATCAGAAGTTTGCAAAGGAACATCTAAATTTGAATTATACTTAAAGACATAAAACAAAAGTTTTCCAAGTTCAAAACTACACTGAAAATTTGTACTCTTATATCTCCTGTAGTGATGATATAAAGACTAGATTCTTGTTAAGATATGACTGTAACACCCATTCATTATTTTACCTGGTGGACCATACGCAATTAGGATTCTTATGTCATTCAGCAACTCCAGATAAAGTCAATAAGGCATGTCAACTCATTAACCAGCCCTCTGAATATTGATTCTGTGCACCTTTGTTTGAAAAATCAAATATGCACAAACGTTATGCCCACATCAATTACATATTTACATGCAGCCTTGCTCCACTGTGGCTCTCTGCTTCAACTCACTTAATGAACTATGAGCAGTTTCATGGTAAATCCATCAGGCATAGTCATCTTAGCTGTAGTCTCTACACAAGCAGTACAAGGTGAAAACAGTATATGGTAGTCTCACAGGGCCAACCATGATTTCATAGCATGAACATATGGGGGCAACCATGAGAAATTCTGAACTGAAATCAGTGTGAAATTTCTAAACCAGTCTAACACATTCTGAAAGCAAATGCTTCCATCAATATACCCAAATTTAACATGAAGTTAACATACGTAACTGAAACTTACTGTTAATTTTTTAACCCATTTGACCCAAAAGCAAATAAATAAATAAAATGATCAAATAAAATAAATGGTGATTTCTGCTGAGCTGTATCTTATTCTAAAGCTACTCAAACACCAGTTGGTGTGTAGAACTTTGAATAAATGAGAAATGGATTCAAATGGATGTTAAGTGCCAGTTTGATATTTTAGTAAAATGTTCTGTTATAAAGAAAATAAGACTTAATTATAATGTTATTTTATTATAAAATATTCAGAAATACATTTTACTGAAGTGTATACTGTCCAGTGGTGAAACTAAGGACTGATTTTAAATGAAAAAAGTCCTTATGTAGTTTCACAATATAATTCATCCTGATTAAATCATTTCATTGTTTGACATCTTTAGAAAACAAAAGAAGGAAGCATCATGCATTGCCATACAGTGGAATAAAACATGGTATATGGTTTCCCATATTTTATATGGTATGATTTCTTTTCTTCCAAAAATAAACAGCAGTATGTTGCACAAGGTAATTTCTTTGTTCATATAGAAACAAGTGAAATAGAAAATAGACAGAGAGCCAGCAAGAACCAGTGATTCACAAAAGTTACTGATGCTCGCATTGTAGTCTAATTAGACTGAGATGAAGAGACTGTTTGAAAAATATATACATTATGTGCATTTAATAGTACACATTTAAATTACAGAACTGCGGTGCATTTCCCAAACAACGATGGAGGCTAGAATTTAAATAGCATAGTAAGATGCTGAATTCAAATTCAGTATTTGGAGATATAATAGGCTACGTTCACATTACCAGGCTGAAGTGACTCAAATCTGATCTTTTCCTTTAATGTGGCTCAGATCTTATCTTTTCAGGGCTGTGTGGATGTGTCAAAATCTTTTCAAATCTTTTCATATGTTTTCCTTGATCGGATACCTGTCCGATCCGTGGACATGCAACTTGAATGTGACAGATCAGATTTCATGTCTTTTTGCTTGTACGCATGCGCGTAGTGGGAGCGCTAGCCTTGGTATCTCTCATATACTCACATCGCTGTAAAAACAGCAAAAGCAGCCAAGCTGGCATTTATTCACCTTCTTCACCTGATCATTTACAGTCCACCACCTGTTTTACTGTCCTCCTCAGCAAAACACCATCACACATAAGCTACTAACACGTCTGTTTGACCAGTTTTACTAATATCCGTAGTCTCACAAATAAAGGGTTGCCAGATCCTCCAAATATCCTACTGATTTTGTAACAGAAAGTCACACTACACCAACAGAAACTAGCCTAAAATCTAATGTAACATATACATATAAATGTAAACTGTAAAACATAAGTCTTCTTCAAATCTTACTTATATAAAATATTTAGTGCAAAAACCATGCAAACCGCCAACTCTGAAATTATACCGGCGATTGTATTTTATAAACATGGCAACCTTGCACCGTGACGCTTTTTGTTGTTGGTGACGAAGGCGACGTGCATACGCATAAATGCGCGTGAGCCGTTTCAGGGACAGATTTGTTTACATTACAGACATGTTTTCAGCACTCAGATGGCACTGCATCAAGAATCACCATTCACCAATAACTGATATAATCACATGGATAAGGGATTACATAAGCAAACCTTTGTCAAGCCCTATAAAATCGAGTTACATTCACAAATGTCACTTAAACTTTACTGTGCAATAAAGAAACAGTATGTTAATGTCCAGAAAAGGTGTAAACTTCCCTGGGCTTGGTGGCATCTGAAATGCACAATAACACAGTGGAAATGAACATTGTGATGAGACAAATCAGAATTCCAGATCTTTTTTTAAAGAAATGGACTCTGTGTGCTCCAGACCAAAGACTAAAATGACCATACAGACTGTTATCAGAATCAAGTCCAAAAGTCGGAGTCCGCCATGTTATGGGGTTCAGTCAGCGCTTTTGGCAAAGGTCATTTACTCTTCTGAAAAGTAGCCTGAGTAACATATACTGTCTTCAAGACGACATCCTTTCCAGAGACATTCATGCATTTTTCAACAAACAATGCAAAACCACATGTTGCACACACTACAAAGACATGACTACAGAATAATACGTTGTGGGTACTGCACTGGCCTTCCTGCAGTCCTCATCTGTCCCGAATAGAGAATGTGTAGAGAATTTTGCACCAACAAATGCAATGTCAACTCTGAATTGTTGCACATCTTGATGTGTTTGCAGAAAGAATGGGAAAAACACCAGAAACGCTTCATCACTTGGTATCCTCAGTGTCAAAACATTTTTAAGTGTTGTGAGAAGAAATAGTTACATTAAAAAGTGGTAATTACAGTGATGGTGTTATGCATCACAATCAAGACCCACATTACTGCTCCAAACCCCAACATACAAGCATTTAGTCAAAAACAACCCCCACTTAAACATTCTAAACTGTATTTATCCTCTGCTTGGTAATGAGTTTCTGTTGCAAAAATTATCTTCAGTTTAAGTTTGATGGCAAATGACAGGATGGATAAGTTAGAGTTGAGAGGCCGGTGCTATGAACAAGTTTTGTTGGCCTTTTGGACTTTAACTGTTCCTGGAGCTGGCTCACTAGAGCTGAAAATTGCCTCTGCCCTCCGGGATGCACCCATGGCCTATCCTATCCTTTCTCTCTCTCTCTCTTTCTCTCTCTCTCTCTCTCTCTGATTCATTCATTCTTTTTTATTCTCTGCATGAGCACTGCAGTTCTATCACATGGCTGTCACAGTGTTTTTAGAGATTGCATAGCATGAAAGTTTCATGAAAATTTTGTTGCAATTGCTGTAGATTCATGCTGATAGCCTACATCAGGGGTGGGCAACTCCAGTCCTGGAGGGACAGATTCCTGCACAGTTTGGTTGTTTTACAAACATGCCTGATTCAACTCGGCCCATAATGATCAGGTTTTAGTGTAAGTGAAGATAAATCAATAAATTGTGCTGGACACTGACCCTCCAAGACTGGAGTTGCCCACCTCTGGGTTGGGCTCAAATGCAAATAAAAGAGTGGCAAAGTAGTGCACAGGAAGACCAAAGAAGAGAAATACCACCTGTTACCAGCAGAGTCAGACCTGCACAGGCATAGACAGTGACGTAGCACAAAACAGACTAGACAACGCCTTTAAATAAGCCAGTCACAGCTGAATACAGCTGGAGACTTACAGTAGTAAATCAGGAGAAATGTGTCTGTCCACAGTGGCAGAAAGCCATATGGTGGGATGGCATTTTACAGGTTGTTGTTCTTATGTCTATATATGTTCCTGTAGTTTTTACTTGTCATGTTAAATGCTCAAACATATATACAGTATAGCATTAAGCAGTGATGGTTTGTGTAACTTTACAGAGAGTCAATGTTTAAAAATTCCTCTCCATAACTGAAAGGATCTTCAGTCAAGAAATTCAATCAGAAATCAAGTGCAATGCTGCAGCATGTATATAATATGTAATATATGTTTCTTGTATTACAAAGTGAATTCATTTACACTTGAGGCAGTGGAGGAGTCACTGGTACAGAGGTAGCAGGTCTGGTCTCTGGAAATAAAGTGATTTGTATGGTTATAAAAAGCAAAGAAGAAA
>BRDA01077743.1:10000-30209 GCA_036984385.1 Crenuchus spilurus
TCTTTGTTTTGCACTTCTGCCATGTTTTTGATTGAATTAAACACTTCCACCTTCACCTGCATCTGTGTCCACCCTCCTTCATCTCAACTCGCCAACCTAACAAAATGTTGACTTACAATTCTCTCTGCAGAACAGACAGTCCCTTTTGCTGGCCATGTACCTTTATCCATTTTCTCATCCATATTCTTTCCTTTTTTTTCTTTCTTTTGTCACTGCAAATCAGCGCAGTAGTGACTTGTATCTCTTGTGTCTTGGTGTCCGTTTTGGAAAACATCTCCTGCATGGCATTGTGTGTTTTTAATTCTGTTCACATGACAAAATGTGTTTTTGGAGAGCAACCAGGTCTCTGCGATTTCCTAAGATGAAGAATCGTGTGGTTCATGACCCCACGTCGCCAGCCAGTCATGTACAGTGGTAACCCTACTTAAGAGCATCCCTACTAACGAGTATTCCAGGTAACGAGTCGAGATCTCGGAATATTTTTGTTCCAGGTAACGAATAAAATTCCAAGTAACGAGTAGCGTAAATTTGTTCAACTATGCCAAACCACTAGGGGCGCTGCAGTCGTAGCATCTCCTAGATGCTAACGTAGAAGAAGAGGTCAGTCAATACCTTTGACCAAAAGTGAAAGTGCTAGTGAAAGTGACGCTAAGATAGCAAAAGGTAGTGAACAAGAAAGTTAGATAAATGTTACTTTTACTTTTCATATGATAAGTGTAACCATGCCATACATGTACGCCCGTCCTCCTGTCCTCCTTAGCTGCCAGCCTACATGAGCACCGTCGGTCTCCCTCTCCTCAGCGGCCAGCCTACATGAGCGGGTTTTTAAAAAAAACCATATAAACACATTATTTAGCATATTAAAATATACTGTATATTGGCCGGCTGACACGGATTAATCAGGTTTACATGTATTCTTATGGGGAAAATGCATCCAGCTAACGAGCAAACCAGCTAACGAGCTCGGCTCCTGCACGGATTAAACTCGTAAGTAGGTTTACCACTGTAGTGTGAAAGTCACAACAACTGAAAGACTCGCGATTACAGCTCAACCAGTCATGTAGTGTGCATGGCACAACGACCGACGACTCAAAGTTGTGTAGTGTGAACCTGGCATAAAAATACGCATTGAAAGGCCAGATTATTGAGCTTAAATCCAGCTCATTTTTTTGGATTTCTAGGTCATAAACCGATCTAAGAAATGGGAGTACAGTGTTTATATAACCACTTAAATAATCACATAATCAGTCCAATAATTATCAACATTTTAAGTGCATGTGTGCAGTCTGTAGTTTCTTTTCTTTTAATTTAATTTAAGTATAATTTAATTATACTTTCTTTATTTTAATAAAATCAAATCTTACCTTATTGACACAATTTTGAACACATTTGCATTTGTTAATGCAACTAACTATTAATAAAACTTTTGAATGTTATTTATAAAGGAACATTTCATTTTTTTTCTTCATTGTTTTCATACTTTCAATGTTTTCATTCATTGATTTCACAAATCAGCACCATCTGTATTAAAGAGTAATACAAATGTTCTAAGTCTAAATCTGCTTTTATTAATAACTCAAAAAACAAGAAGACATAGTTTTGTTCTTTAAAATATGATGCATAACGTTTATATAAATAAATAAAAGCACCATAGAAAATCAGGGCTGTTTTGTTGACCTTGATATTGTTGATTAGATTGACTTGTATCTGCTTATATCTGCTTATCCTACACTGTTGCAAAATGCATTGAAAACATGTACATACACATAGAAAGGTGTCAAAACAGTATCTGTGGGCTAGAACTGCCTCTGATGTATCACCTTCATGCAATTCCAATAATCAAAAACAGGGAAATACACACCCAGACATTGCCATGCTCAAAATTTGCATTTCCCATATTAAAACAATCCAACTTTCGAAAGGTGAAAAACTAGTAACATTGTAGTGCTATCAGAGTTCAACCTACATTGTCCAGAGCAAATCATCTTAAGTAAATGGCTCATTATCTATGTTGCATTGGTATGATCAAGAGAAAAAGGTAATTTACTGGGGTGGAAAGCATTTTGGACTTTTGTGTAACTCTGAGTACAGGTAGTCCCCGGATTATGTCGTCCCCGAGTTACGATGTTTCATGGTTATGACACATCTCCCATTTACTGTATAAAGCCTTGTTTTGTGTTTGGTGTGCGCGGCAGAAGAATACACAGTTACGCGGCTGTTTCATTTAATTATTAAACGTATTTTATATATGTTTTTTGATAATTACTGTGTTAGGATAGGTGTTAGGATAAGATAAGTGCTTACAGTATGTTATTTACGTACAGTATTTACGTATGTTCCAACTTACACAAAATTTGGTTTACGACGCGACGTAGGAACGGATCAACGTTGTAAATCGAGGACTACCTATACTATGAAAATATTATTAATATCAATCAAAATAATGTGAATAGTCAAGCTATGGAAAAAGAAGTGTAGAATGCATTGTTGGTTGGTTGGTTTATGTATGTATGTATTTATTTATTTCGGATGAGATGGTCTATTACGTATATGTGTCACACCCCCGCCTGGGCCTCGTCCATCACCTTGTGTTTTGCGTCCGTTTTTTATCTTCCTTGTGTTCATCATACATCATGTCGCCACCCTCCTGTGATGTCACGTCATTGTTCAGGTCTTTTCCATTGTTTGTTTCTAATCACTGCCCCTATATAGTCTCCTTTTTGTATCATTGTGATTGTCAATTATTGTGTGTGTAGCAGCGTTGTGTCCACCTGTGTCCAGTGTTTTGTCATACTAATAATATTTAGTTTGAAATCAAAATATAAATACAGTGGTTATTGTTTGTCCTGGTCATGGTAAAGTTCTGTCATCATCGACTTTTTTATGTGAAATTTTGTCCCAGTTATTGTTCACCCACCCGGTTTTCATTAGGGTGCCCACATGACTCGCGGCTAATTTTGCGAAAACAAAGCATTCACCCACGTGTTTATCACTCACCCACACATTCGTCATTCATTCTGGCTTTGTTTCTCATTGCTTCTTATTGATAATGTTCGAAACAAACTAAAACACATCACACTAAAGTGGCGGTGTGCATCGCTACCGCCTGAAAACAGGAACGAAAACAAATAGTGGCAGAAAACCCTATAAGAGTGATGTTAAATGTTCATTTATCCATTTCAATAGTCTTTTGTATTTATTTCTCATTGTGTTCTGTATGTAAAACCATAGTTATTCTATATAAAATGTAATTTGTTAATATTTTGGAGTGTCTGGAACAGATAATTGGATTTACATGATTTCTTATTGCTTCAGTTATCGTTCATTACGGTTATCATTAGAACAGATTAATGACGAAAACTGAGGTTCCACTGTGGATGGATGGATGGAAATATACAGAAATCTCCCCACTCCAGGATCAGTAGTCCACAAGCTTTGTTATAACAATAATAACCTTTCAGACCTTTCTAGAGTAATCCAGACTTCACTAAACTGCAGGTCCTCACTGTGACTAATGAGATCACTGCAGCTGTTATTGAGAGTTTTTACACATTATCATTCTGCTCATGTCACTTACATCAGGCACCACATCTGTAGAAAGGTCGAACTTTCACACATGCACACACTTTTGGGTCCTCACTAATATGCAAACATTTATACTTACTCAGCAGTATTAATCTGAGCATGTCTGTAACTGAATTGCCTTTGCTTGCGTCTTGCTGTAGTATGTGTTCTAAGGATTTCCCTCAGTGGCAGGAGCAGCGTGTCAGAGCTGTGCTGAACTGCACTGTTCTCTAATCTCTCTCCTGTGGTGGGGCTGAGTCCAGTCCCAGGTGTGAGGACTGATAGATGGAGACGCTCTGTGCTCAGTGGGGCACCAAGGACAGAGACAGCACCCCTGGAATAGCCCATTACACACATACTCACATGCGCACTCACACACACAACACTCCCATTAGTGCCAGCTGGTGACCTGGGCATGGTGGGTAAAGCATGCTGGGTTACTAGCCTCACACATACAGAGAGAGAGAGAGAGAGAGAGAGAGAGAGAGAGAGGATCAGCCTTGGGCTATCTATCATGAGTACTGCCAACAAATCTTAGTATCTACAAGCATATATCAGAACAATGCATGTGTTACGGGTTTAAACAAAACAATATGAACCAGTGTCTGCACTAATCTTCTCATGAATATTATCAATTAAAAATCAATACTGCAACATTCAAATCAAGAATAGAGAAATTTTACTTCCCTACGCTCCACATATGCATAAAATCAACATTCCTGCTGCAGTACATGGTTGTGGCATCATCATGCTATCATGCTGTGGGCATGCTGCTCTGCAACAGGGCCTGAAATGCTTGTGTGTGTAGAAGGTAGAATCTATGGAGTAAAATGCAGGGGAATACTAGGCTTTGGTAGAAAATGTGCCCTCCAGCACAACAATGACCCCAAACATGCAGCTTAAGTTACACAGTAATGACAATAACAGTAATGTCCTGGATTGGACCAGTCAGAGCCCAGATCTCAGACCAATAAAAAAATTGTGGCTGACCTGGAAAAAAGACTGTTCTGTTAATTAGTGTAAATGCAAATGAAAGGAAATCCACTGTGATTCTCTATTCTATAAAAATAAAACATGAAAACTTCAAAGGGGTCAGTACTTTTTATAGCCATTGTAATTGGTGATAATGTATTCTGTTAAATTGTTTATTTGTTAACACTGTTATGATGGTGAGTCAAACGTGATCCACACTTAGATGTTAAAACTTCTGTTGGCTTATCAACAATTTGTATACTAGGTCACTGTCTCGATAGTAACTGCTGTGCAGGTTTGAACATGTTACTTCAGTTCATTTATGACTGCAGTGCAAGAAAAAAATGGCCGCCCCTACTTATGATTTCCATGGTTAAATATCAACAGTGCTCATTACGGTGAAATACTCACTGAAAAGTTGAAACATAAAGCTCAAATGACTGCTGTCCCAGGCTGTGTGTTGTTGTGAGACATTACACTGCTCGCCACTCTCGCCACTCTCCAAAAACTTGGTTTTGTGGAGTTAAAGCTACCTATCCCTATTCCTGATCTTGCCCCTTCAGACTATCACCTGTTTGGTCCCCTGAACAAAGCCATAAGAGGACAGAGATTCATGTCTGATGATGAGGTGAAGACAGCAGTGCATTCGTGACTCACAGCTCAGCCAAAGACATTTACTGGGGGAATATGAAAGCTTGATAGATATACAAAGTGTATTAAAATGCAGGAAGATTATGTAAAAAAATAATACATTTGTCTTTTCTGAAATCTGATTAAAATAAATTCTACAGCCAGGATGTGGATCATTTTTTATTTATTCTCATATATAGATTGTTGACATTGTCCAAAACTGTTTCCAACGTGGTACCTTTATTGGAGAAAGTAAAGCTGTGCAAAACACATTCGCATATAGTTATATATGGTCTCATTAGTAGAAGATTATGTAGTTGGTGGCCATAAGGCTATGTAAAAGGTAAATGTTAATATTGCTAGTTTGTTAGCAGACTATTGTATTTTAATATGATGTATTTTAGGAGTAAATTGTTGTGTAGTTATATGGTTTTTTTGTTAGCAGGCTAGAATATACCATGTTGGGGGTACATGATACAACGTAACGTTACAATAATGTAGACTCCTCTTGTGGCTAGCCTTAAACAGATCACATGATGATTAAGCCTCAGTCTCAAATTTGGCATGCAGTGTTGTAAATATTAAAAACTAGTGGATACATTGTGGGTTGAAGAAGAGTCCCAGCTGTGTGAATGTAGTGTGACTGTATTTCCTTTGCTACAGAATTTTTGGGGTTTTATTGAGTAAAGCAAATGTAATAAAAGAATTGTATTACTATTTTCTAGACAGTAATATGTAAAATAACCCCATTACAGTTTTTAAGTAGTAATAAGTCATTTGTAATGGATTACTTTTTTCAGTAACCACTTTGGGTATATAATTATATGGTTTGTTAGGAGACTGTTGAATAGTTCTAGGGTTTATTTTGTTAGTAGATTGGTATGTAGTTGGCTATACTATGTAATTGTTTACAGGATGGTTATTGGATCACACACTGGGCTTAGGATGCCTTTTCTTTACTTTCTTTTTTCAGCAAACTTTTTTTGTTCACTGTCACTTTAAGACAGGTTGGCTTAGTGCTCATACTGGCACTGAGTCAGGATTTAATGAGGCTGATCAGGAGCGTTTGGGCACAGAGCAGCACAGTTTCTTTATTGTGTCACATGTCAGATTAGGAACAACTTTGCTTTAGATATTCTCTTGTGAGAAAAGTTTTGTTTCGACATTCTGATAAGTGTATAATTCTGAAAAAAAGACCTTTATTTTATCCATTTTACTAATGTAAATAAAAAAGTAATCCATTACAAATTACAGATTACTTCTCAAAAATTGTAATAGGATTACTTACCACTTTCTAGACAAAGCAATTTCATTCCTCATTTACTTCTATGTTACTACATAAAACTCAAGCTAATCTGTACCAAAATGTAAATAACTCAGTGGGTATTATTTTAAAAACAAGTGAATCCTCTGCTCTGAACAAAATACAGTCAGGTCTGTTTGATTAAAACAAACACATAACATGTAGAAAATGACCTGCAAACAGCTAAATCACTAACGGCTCAAAATAAAGTCTCTTTAATCAAACACAAAGTTTAAAAGTTACAAAACAAAGCTAAAAGTAATAAGATCCTTATTTATAAGCATCTTGGTGGAATTTCCCATTCCACCTTAAATGGGGCAGCAATTACATTCAAGAGCCTACATTCAAAATACAATTAAGATGTTAACTTGATATAAAACTGGAGACTGACCATTTTTTAGCTCAAGATTGCATTATCTATAAGTTTTTTTATTTTTAATTTTATTAGCATAGTTACAGCTGAGTTTACCAGCCAGGTTTCTACTACAATACCCAGACAGATATACAGCAGTATGGTATGCTGGAAGGTCAAAACATGTTACAAATACATAACAGCATATGTCACCAGAGATGGGAGTGTACATGATGCACAATAACGAACGGTGAGCAATTAATATATATTAAAAGTATGTTTTAATACGACACAAATAATTAATATTGTTCACTAACAAAATGTTATTAGGTAACTGTAACATGATTAATTTTAACTGCAATACCTAAGTGCTTTACTTTGTAGCACATTACTTTCAACATTTTACACAGTCCTCTGAAAGTTCTTCCTTCTACAAGCACATACACATGAGATAAGGAGTTAATTGTACTGGTCTGAACCATCTGTCAGTTTGCACAGTGTTATAGATATACATCTGTTACAGACTGAGAAAGAGTTGGACTTTTTGTTTATTTGTTAGCAAACTTTCAGATGTTCATGTTCATCATAGCAGCAAAGAGTGCTACAGTGAATGTTTAGGAAAAGAATGGGAATTGAGATGTATATGTGAGGGAATATGTGGATGTGTATATGCACTTTAGGGACATGGGCTATTATGGCCTAATCTATGCCCTGTTTTGTATAAGGCTGTCCTACTGTGCCTGGCCATCAATATAATGGATGGCAATGAGAGAAGAGCATTATCCTGCTCTCTCCTGCATGTGTGTGCACTTTGATTTCTATGTCCTCCCTTGTGAACTGCACACACCTGCAATGGACACCCAGTGAGAGGCACTATGGTGTTACAAAATAGGGGAAAAAAAGTGCTGAAGAGCATCTGGCTCTCTGGGGTTTTGAATATCTGAGATTTCCTGTCATATTTTGCTCAACCTTTAAAATTGTGCTGCTCTGTTGGTGTTTTCTAAGACTGCTGCACACTGATGCCTCAACTCTAGACCTTTATAAAAGTGGAACTCAGCAACTCAGTAATACACTCGTGGATATGAACAGGCATTTCTTAAATCGTGCCCTTATTTGCAGGTAATTGAGGAAGAATCATGAATATTCCACTTCACCAATAAGGCCTGTGTGTCAGTGTTTGAAAAGGTCAAACTGTATCTTATTGTTTATTATTCTGTGTATTACACTACATTTGTTGGTCTAAATGCTCAGCGAAACTGCATTTGAATAGCTGTTTACGAGTACCGTTGTTGTTCTTTCTTAGACATTCTCAGCAGGTGTCACTGTGCTACAGCTCCACCCCACTGATCCACAGCCTTCACTCCGATTCAGCTAAGTGTCTCATCAAAAGCCTGCTACTCTCAGACACAGCTTAACCTGACCTGATACAATTCTCAGACAGCACTCTACAGGATTCTCTGACCTGGACCTGCTGATTATTCAACAAAATCTACTGGAAATGATTCACCTACCTCTTAAAGCCAATCATAGATAGAGAAAATTACAAAGCCAATCCTGAATCTACACTGAAAATCCTTTTTTAGTCTAGGTTTCTGACTTTAAATTGTTATTAGAGATGCTTGTCCCACATATGGTGAAGGTGAGAACAGGTTAATCCTATAAACTTTTGTAAAGGTTGCTGAGACACAGCTGATATATCACATTGATTGTTGTGATACCCATACTGGAGACAACAGTGTTTGTTTGAGTGAGATTCACATAATAATGATATGGTAATTCTGGACATTCTATTGGTTGGATACTGACTGTAAAATTTTAACCAAACAAAAACATCTCACAAATAAATATTCAGTGTAGGCTTAGTGACTGAGTGAAAACAGAGTGTCAACTCACATTTCTTAAGCTTTAGAAAAAAAACCGCATACAATTTCTTAATACTGTAATAACAATTGTGAAGCAGACACCTCAACTTATTCAGTTCAGGGCTCAGAAGTCTTGACTAGAAATGTTTAGAGTGTTTTTTTTTTTCCACAATATATCAGCACATCTGAAAATAGGTTTTTGTAAAGTCTAGTTTAGAGCAGATTTAATACAAAAATATAGATGTATGACTCTTACTGTTTTGACACTGTTGTTGCTGAGTTTGTGCTGAACAAAAGTCTGTGTAACACTTTGGGGAAAAACTCATTTTAGATGGGTGTAATTTGTAAAACATTCAAGGCATGTCAGACTACATCAGATTGTCTGAAATACCCTCAGACTCCAGAGGGTTAATAAAACAACTTAGCAAAGGCATTTAATACCATAACAACATTTAAGAAGCTGGACTACATTCATGTTCTAGTTGGGAACCAGGTGTTCATTACCCAGGACTGCAATTTGTTTGTGAAATGTTTTCAAAAAGATAAAAAACGAACTCTTTGCATTTCTCACATCTCTGCTTGCATGTTGCAAGATTCATGAAATAGGCCCCGGGCTTTAATACAGTTGTCTGTGTCTATGCTTTGATTCCATAGTCTGTTATTGCATAAAATAATACAACATACACATTTTGCAAGAAATTTTTTGTGCATAATCATCCTTTCTTCTTCTGTGGTAAGTGTGGCAAAGGCAGCAATGAAAGGATTAAATAAGTGCAATGAGAAAAATACTTTCTATACTGTTAATAGCATCTGAAAACTTCATATAATGCTAATAATGAATCACCCAAACACTGCAAAAATGAAATACTATTTCTAAAATATGTTTCTAATGATGTTAGATTTGTATGGTTCAGCAGATAAGTGCTATAGAATTTTTTATGTACATGGAGGTTTCAAACTTTTAAATATTCACACATTTACAGAAATTACATAAAGGGAAAATAATGTTTTTCTTGTATGGCATTGCTCCAAACTATCTTTTGTGCCACTATTATTTTGATAGCATACATGATTTACTGATGAATTAGGCAAAGCTACATTTGCAAGTCTTATTAAAGTCCAAGGTAACAGCAGATGTCGAGATGAATGGTGTTTACAGGTCAGTCCATGCAACAAAGGAAGAGGCTGAACACACAGCTGAAAATATAATGAGCAAAATAATAAACTAAGAAATTAAGAGTAGGAAAATGTCAGCTGATCAAAACAATGCACAGGTGGTAAAACCAACTACTCAAACAATGAAGGGCAGAGAATACAGGCAAACAAGAATCAAGATAAATTCTCCATTCACCTCCATTCATTTCTGGTGGAGCTAATAAATGTATCTTCTACAGAGTCTGCACTTTCTGTCATTTGACCCACTAGCTTGACAATCATTATGTAGCTTCAAAATAAATGTTAAGCAATGTTAATAAAAAAAAGGATTATTTCTTTCTTGATCCTGCATAAAGTTTAAACTGTTCATAATTTTTGACACATTTATAAATGTATATAAAGGGAGGAAAAAATTATTAAACATATGGGTCAATTTGACCCCATGTAATGTTTAATGTCTTTAAATATGCGTATGACATGACTTTTTTGCTTTATACTTAATGATTTTTCCTAATTTCATGCCGATAACTGAGAAAACATAAAATTAACATGATGATATGTTTTTTTAGTGTTCTGTACACATGTTATACACATCTGTGTTCTTTGGAGTCAATTTGACTCCAGACTGTTTTAGCTATATAACATATAAAATATCAACATTTTAGAGAGTAGAATGTGTCTGAGACAGAGGAGAATGTGTCTGAGACAGAGGAGAATGTGTCTGAGACAGAGGAGGATGTGTCTGAGACAGAGGAGAATGTGTCTGAGATGGGGAGAATGTGTCTGAGACAGGGAAGTATGTGTCTGAGACAGAGGAGGATGTGTCTGAGACAGAGGAGAATGTGTCTGAGACAGAGGAGACTTTCTGAGATGGGGAGACTGTGTCTGAGACAGAGGAGACTTTGTCTGAGACAGAGGAGACTGTGTTTGAGACAGAGGGGAATGTGTCTGAGACAAAGGAGACTGTGTCTGAGACAGAGGAGAATGTGTCTGAGATGGGGAGAATGTGTCTGAGACAGGGAAGTATGTGTCTGAGACAGAGGAGGATGTGTCTGAGACAGAGGAGAATGTGTCTGAGACAGAAGAGAATTTGTCTCAGACAGGGGAGAATGTGTCTGAGACAAAGGAGGATGTGTCTGAGACAGAGGAGACTGTGTTTGAGACAGAGGAGGATGTGTCTGAGACAGAGGAGGATGTGTCTGAGACAGAAGAGAATGTGTCTCAGACAGGGGAGAATGTGTCTGAGACAAAGGAGGATGTGTCTGAGACAGAGGAGACTGTGTTTGAGACAGAGGAGGATGTGTCTGAGACAGAGGAGAATGTGTCTGAGACAGAAGAGAATGTGTCTCAGACAGGGGAGAATGTGTCTGAGACAAAGGAGGATGTGTCTGAGACAGAGGAGACTGTGTTTGAGACAGAGAAGGATGTGTCTGAGACAGAGGAGAATGTGTCTGAGACAGAGGAGATTGTGTCTGAGACAGAAGAGACTGAGATTATAATAATTTTCTGGAGGTTTAAATTGCTGTGGTCAAATTGACCCCCAAAATAAATGATGTTATTAAATATGAACATAATAGGAGGGTTAAGCTTTATACGCATCATTATGGATTTTTATTAATTAGATAATGTGTCTAAATTATGAACAGTTTGTGTTCAGGGTCTAGAACTAAAGAATCATTTTTAAAATTAACTCTTAATATGAGTTTTAACTTTACTTACAAAGTAAATAAATTTGGTGCTATAACAAATAACTGTCACTTTATTTAGGAGCATGGAATTGTTCTGGACTAAATATCTTTGAGTGTTGAACCTCTCTGACCTCTCTAACCATTGTGGGTTAAACACGTGTAGCAGATCAAAGACATGCAGACAGGGGCATACTATCAAATCCTGGGCCCTAGGCACAAGCAGTACCCAGCTCCCCTGGGTTTTATTAATTAACAGTTATTAAATATTGTTTCCTTTAAAATTTAAAAGAAAATACATTTCCATACTCCTCAAGGGCCCTCCCCCGACTTGGTGCCCTCAGTCCCATTTTTCACCCCATTGTGACGTCCCTCCATACACGACCATAACAGTGCCACTGTTATTTGCTAGTATTCAAACTGTAATGAACTAATGAGTTTTTAACATATTTACTAGAGGTGTAAAAAATAACCAATTTGAATTGGAAGTCCAGTTTTGACTTAAACGATGTGAATACATCGGTACATGGACCCCTGAATCGTTCTATTTGTAGTATAAACCAGCCGGTGGACAGATTAAATAGCTGTCAATCGATTTGGTGTTGCTGATGTGCGCTGCTGCTGCTGCTGCTGCTCCCCCTCCTCCCTCTCTCCCTCTCTCTCTCTCTCTCTCTGATTAACTGTTGTGATATTCGTCACAGTCACGTCTCGTCACAGTCAAGTTTGGTTTTTAGAACTGAAAACTAGACAAACCGTTGCTGTTTGCAAAGAATGCAAAGTCACATTCAAGTACACCGGTATTGCAACAAACCTCACCGCTCATTTGGTGAGACGACATGGTGAAAGTGGTGATGAGGACGCTAGCACCGCTAGCCCAAAGACACGGCAGGACAAAAACACAGAAAAACAGGACTTCTTCCAGCCAAAACTCGACCACAACTCAGGTAAAGCCAAAGTAATAATGACTTCAATAACCCGGTTCATTGTCAAAGACTTAAGACCATACTGTGTGGTGGAGAATGAGGGCTTTCTGGGCTTGATTAAAAATATTGGAGCCCTTTTACCACATCTCAACGCGACAGTATTTTACTGATTCTGAATTCACATGTCAAACACAACTATACTAGTTCTTTAGTATTTCATTAATCTATCTGAATGCAAGCAAAATCACATTTTTAGTATTAACTTATGTTGAATCAATGTAAAATGATCTATTTTAAACAAGTAGCTTGTATTATTTCCTCTGAACCGAATTGGTCCAATTTAAAATATATCGTTTCTGAATCGTATCGTACCGCATGAATCGAGATACATATCGGATTATCATTTATTGGACAGATGCACACCCCTAATATTTATACATATTAAAGCACACAGTGGCAACACAATCTGTGACTGATAAACATTTGTTAATTTTCAAGTTCTTATTAACTAGTAATTTGTTCATTTTTAATCTCAAATTAAAAAGACTTGTTGACATTTGTAATTTTGCAAACACACTACAAACGGTTATTTGTAAACATTTGTTAATGTTCAAATTCTAAAGAACATTAAAATTAAATGATTATTATTAAAATTAATGTTTAATGGTTTATTAATGAAAGTCATTATGATATGTTGCCAATTTGCCTGCTATCTCACACATGTTTTTTCTGCTCACTGTTAGCCTAAACCAGTGGTTCCTGTCTTTGGTCTTGGAGCACCCCTGCCCTGTATGTGTTTGCAAACTTTATCCAAGTAAGCCCATGTTCAATACACAAGTATGTGTTAAATCATAACAAAATGTGCAGTGCAGGATGCTCTCGTACCAGGGTTGGCAACTGCTGGCATAAACCATAATAAGTGAGTGTACAAGTACAGATAACTCATGGAAAGATCTTAACACAACTCGCTTAAGACAGTCAATGCCATTTAAGCACTGTGCTTTGATTTCATAGTCTGCATGTGCTCATAATACAAGCTAAACATCTTACAAGGAAATGTTTGAGTCTGCATAATCACCCTTTGCTCTTCTGCAGTACAGCATGGCAAAGACAGTAGTGAGGAATGAAAGGGGGAGGGAGAAGTGAAGCTGCTTTCTCATGCCCTTGTAGGGGAGCAGTAAGGCGGTTGTGTGTGTGTGTGTGTTGCTCACGTCACTGTCACCCCTCTGCTAACCCTTCTCCCCATCTTCCTAGTGATGTATCGCCGCTGTGCTGCCGTTAGATGGAGGGCTGGGGTACTCATTAAGATTGGGAGCGATAGAGAAAATGGGGAAAAAAGAGAGTGCAGAAAGGACAAGAGTAAGAAGGAGATAAAGCATTTGCCTTTTGGAGTCGTTCCACCTCATTGTTTTCAACCTTTCCTTCTCCTGTACTCTGAAATGCAGTTGTTGTTGCTTCAGTTGGCCTATAATGTTGTTACTGATCTTTTGGTGTTCATGCAACTATGAAACATTTGCAATGTAGATCATTACTCTGGAGAGCCAATCAGTGACACAGGGTCATCTTAACAAATCCTAATCCGAATTTCACACTGCATACTGGTAATTGATTAATTGCCAGTCTTTCACAAAATATACAATTCCAGAGTGATGAAACCTATACCACAAGAGAATGGCAAATCAAAAAGGCAGCAGCTTAGTGTGTAGCATATACTGATGATATATTAATAACTTATTTTAGATAATTTAGATAATCTTTTTTTTAACATGATGGAGATAGTTCCGTTAACTATTTAGGATAGCTTCTGAAAATAGTCCACCAATATTTCTAAAATCTTATAACTAAATACATTTTATTCCCATACACTAGGGTTTGGTGGTATTGGTGTTTTTCATACCTTGGTATGAGCTTGTATGCGGTATTATACAATAATAACCGGCTGCTGCAGCTGAGTGCCCCCTTCACACCCCCAAACTCCCCCCCCCCGGCGGTATACCCGCAGCGCAGAGAGAGAGCAAGAGTGAGAGAGAGCGCTAGAGCGAGAGTGAGAAAATTGTGCAAGCAGGCATGGAGAGAGAGAGATGTCCATATTCATTCGTGACTCACAGCAAAATTGTTTCTCTTCTATCTAACGAAATCAACTAAATTAAGACACTGAAATGAACTTTAATATGATCATCAGAGCGGGAATCGCAGCATGCGCGCAGATTCACTCACACCACACACACACACACAAACACACACGCTGTGATAGAAGCAGATGGAGAGGGCCGGTTGTATAAATAAGACAGAATAACTTTACCACAGACCAAAATAAACAATTACTTAATTAAATACAAAAAAAAACTATTAATTAATTTTGAAATAAAAGTATGTGTGTATATGTGTTTCTGTGAAACTGGTGCTGTTTTGCTGATGTGTGAAGCACGTTTAAGTCCCAGTTTTAATAGACTTCTTTTTGAAATTTGCCTCATTACATCATTACATATGACTAATACCGTCATAATTTTTAGATACCGTCACCATATTTAAATACAGCGGTATAACAAAATACCTTTATACCACCCAAGCCTACCATACACACTAGACAAGCACCCTCTTAAAACCTACTCTTTTCTACACTGCAGTCATTTAGGATATGTGTTTCTTGACTAAAATTTCACTTTTAGTTTTTTTAGTTCATTCATTCATTCATTCATTATCACACCCGCTTAATCCTTATCAGGGTCGTGGTTAGTCCCCTACCCCCTCACTGGGCGCAGGGCAGGGCATTACATTAGTCAACTAAGCCCAGGACAGGGCTCCAGTCCATTGCTGGGTGACACACACACACACACACACACACGGACAATTTAGATTACCCAATTCACCTGACCTCCATGTTTTTGGACTGTGGGAGGAAACCGGAGACCCCGGAGGAAACCCACGCAGACACTGGGAGAACATGGAAACTCCGCTCAGATGGGGAATCGAACCCAAGACCCCAGCGCTGAGAGGCGAATGTGCTAACCACTAAGCCCATTATTATTATTATTATTATTATTATTATTATTATTATTATTATTATTATTATTTAGTGCCATCAATTAGATTTAGATTTTTTGTTACCATATGGATAGTGTTTCTCTATAACATACAGTCATATGTTTTGGTCTTCAGACTTCTTAATAGATTACTCATGATTCCTCTGAATGTATCCATCCATCTTTTTGCTGACTGGTCCAGCATAATGTTTTACCAAGTGAACTGGTTCTTAGCGTAATACTGTATGTCCACAAGAATTAAGCTTCAGATTAGTTTTCTGTGCTTCTAGTAAAAGTTGAGGTTTGATTTGGTTGAGGATCCATTAACTTGTTTTATTTGCTGTTGAAGTTTCTCTCAAAAGTCTTTAACAAACAGAAAAGTTCAAAGGCATCAATATTTTTCCTGTTCTGCTTATTTATTGTCCACCTTTCACATCCATAAAGAACCACAGAGAAGACCAGTCTGGACAGTTATTGTCTTTGTTTGAAAAGGCAATTCATTTCATTTGAAGATCTTTTGCAGTCCCTTCATCTTTATTCTGCTGAGATCCAGTCTGTGTCATATTTACTGACTGCTTTTTGATAATAATCAATCCAAGGAGGCAAAGGCTGTCCAATGTTTATTCCAAAAAAATGTCTTGAGCTTTTCTTTAAAGAGTATTTTCTGATACAGTATATCTAACTTGTATGTTATGGCTATAGCGGCCCCTGACTAATTGTATAAATTTCAGCTCAAGGGTAACACAATCTTCTTATCCAGAATTGCCCAAGAGGGTCATTGTGCATGACTATATGACTTTTGGTGATAATCAAGCAAAGTGTTCACAAGTTACAGCTGTTTATGGCAAATACACTAAAGCAGCAACATTTAATTAGTCTGTGATGGCCAAGTTGTTTACAAATATCAAAAGGTCTTTCTCTTAAGTTGAAGCTCTGTTAAGCTTTAGACATCACTTTGATGTAGGTCCAGTGAATGGCCAGGGACTGGTACACAAAAGTAGGCTTTGCAAATTAGCAAGTAAGTTTTAATAGTGGAAGTGGATGGGCAGAGTTTAGATAAGTTTGTCAGCAGTGCTGGATTATGATGCTTTATTTCTGCTAGGTGCTTTTACCTTTAAAGAAAGTCTAGTGTTTCAGCTTAGTTCAGCTGGCTTAAAGCACAGCACACAGTTAATACGACTTAAAAATAAATAATGGTGTTATTTGCATTGAGTTGACTGTCCCTTTTTGCATGAAATTTTATACTTTTCTCTGAGCTTGTAAACTAATTGGATGATAGTCTCTAGCCATATGGCACCTGTCCTCATTAGTGTGTGATGGGCAGTGCTGTTATAGGATGGATGTCCAACTGTGGCCAGCAGCTTCCACAAATCTGCAGTGATCGCTGTGGTATAAGCTGTACTGATGAAAGTTAATCCAGGGAATTCAGCTCTGATCACAGTATCATATGCATGACCCGAAGCCATTTCAGCACTGAGCTCTCCCTGATACCACCTGTCATACTGTCAGCCAACACATGACAGAACCCATTTATCCACCTTATTCTCCAATCATCTACAAGCACACACACAAAATTTCTTTTATATTACATCATCCTTTGTTTTCAGGTCATAACTATCCAACCCAGACAAAAGGAGCAATTATCTCCAGTACTTTTTTAGTTTTTAATAACTCAAAACAATGACTGAGTTACACTCAATCACATAGTCTTTACTTATATCCAGACTTCAAGATATTTGCTGGTGTACAGAACAATGATTTGTTTGATGAAAAGAAAAACATGTTGTGTAATGTTTAAATGTTATATAAATTAGAAATACATTTAATAATTTATACATTCATACATTTTATAATTTCAAAATACATTGAATTGATGCCACACAGCTGTGATCGTCATGTTAAATAGGCGGAGGTAATTTACAAAAATGATAAAAATACAGAATTCAACAGAAAATGCTTTAACAGAGTTAAAAATGTCAAATAATAAAAAACAGTAATTAAATTACTTTTGAGTTAAAAAGTAGGATATTGTATGTAAATATGAATAGTAACAGTTATACTACTGTATAGTACTGTATATAAGATACAAACAATTTAAAAACAATAAAAGAGTGATTTAATTTTCAGCCATTTGGATTTAAGTGATCTTGTTATATACTGCAGTTTTACATTAATTGGTGGTATTACAATATGAAATTGTAAATATCAATATAAACAACATATTGAAATATTTTATGTTTAGATATTACATTAGGCAGTGCATTCTGGAAAGAAACAATAGATATTTCCTTGCTAACTGTTCCTGGAATAAAATGTAACGGTGTAAATCAGGAGAAAATTTACATTTGAAAGTATTCTTGAAATGCAACAAATATCAGATTTGCCAAACCCGTGTGGTGCCACTGCGACAACTCTCAGGTTTTTGATGACATCTAAATCTGTTGAAAGGCCAAGGGAGTACAAGTCAGCCATGGAAGTCTTTTCTTCTTTGTCTGATGCTGAACAGGCGGGCTTTTAGCCCATCACGAACCACATCTCCAATTATCTTTCTGTCCCCAGAGCTGCTCTACTCTTTTTCTGTCTGCATCAATTATACATACGATATACTAAATACTTTAGATTTGCACATTCACTCATTTGCATAATTCCCAGCATCCCAGTTGGCACAGAAAACTGAAAACTGGCAGTTCAGTGAGATAGTGATGGTAGAGTTCACCTCTCAAGCATGGAGCCCAAGAGGAAAGCTGAAGCACTTCAGAATTAGGTTGCTCTTTTTTCTGTCTTAATTTAAGTGATTGTAATTGAGTAGCTTTGACTTGATAACTTGGTTTAGTGAGGAACATGCTGTGTAGGCTGGCAGACTGCATTTTATAGGCTTGTCAAACTGTTTGCGGCTGTGGGGAATATACTATCTGCATCAGTGAGAGTGATGGGCGGCTCTGCTGATGGACATGCTCCAAAGCCTGTCACAGTTTGTCTGTCTCCATGGAACAAAAGTAGTTTAAGCACTAGCATAAGATTCAACCACTCATCTGGTTGCACCATATGACAGTCATCCTGGGTACTGAGGGAGATAAGGATGTGAGTGGCGTTTGTAGTGTTTGTGGGTTTTCTGATCCAGGGTTTACTATGTTTAATTAATGGCTGTAAAATTAATTCCAGGTAATCTTCTGTTAATTAGGTTCTCATAGAAAGATGTTCCAGATTGATGCAGCGTGTGATGTTAAATGGAGCAGAAGAGGGATGAGCGAGTGATGTGGCTGTCAGCTCTGTTAAAGCCGATGAGGCTGTATGATCCCACAGAGAGGTGACTCAGGGCTGTAATGTGTTCAAGTGTTTATGGTGTTTAGTCTCTCTCTCTCTCTCTCTCTCTCTCTCTCTCTCTCTCTCTCTGCCACAGAGAGGAGGAGTAATCCTGTTAAAACGCTGCTTTGTGTTTGAGTGGGTGAGCAGCCTGGGGCATTGCTTGCCTCACATCTCCAGCCTCACTGACATCCATCCTTCCAGATTGGGGCATTTGTGTCCATGATGTTGCATTAGCACATGACTGTTGGTGTTGTTCTGGACAGATTTGGCATAGTCCTTGTCTAAATTATACAGCCAGTAAGAACTGAGGTATTGAAGCTCCACCTACTATTGTGCTCTTTCATAGCAACTGCTATAAACGTAAAGAATGGCCAAAATTCCAAATCATATCATTGAGTTTGTAACAATATGCTAAACAGCAGTGCTATACCATGTTCATGTTCATCAGTCCTGGAGGGCTGGGTACCTGCACTATTTGGTGATTTTCCTGATCAAGCACACCTAATTCAGCTCAACAGGTATTTATCAGGTTTAGTTAGTGTGTCAGTGCAGAAAAAAAAGCAAACGGCAGATATTCATACTTAAAAAAAAAAAAAAAAAAAACGCATATGCAGCAGATATTCAAACCTAGACTGGTTAGAAATGACATCAGTACACTTTCAAACATACAAATTCAATTATGTAATAATAAAAAAACTATGCCAGATCTTTTTCACATGTACATGTAATAGATACAGTGAGGAAAATAAGTATTTGAACACCCTGCGAATTTGCAATTTCTCCCACTTAGTATTCATGGAGGGGTCTGAAATTTTCATTTTAGGTGTATGTCCACTATGAGAGACATAATCTAAAAGAAAAAATCTGGAAATCACAATGTAAGTATTTGAACACCTGCCAATCAGCAAACATTCTGGCCCTCAAAGACCTGTTAGTCCACCTGTAAAAAGTCCAACTCCACTTATTATTCTAAATTAGAAGCACCTATTTGAGGTCAATAGCTGCATAAAGACACCTGCCCCCACACAATCAGTAAGACTCCAACTACTAACATGGTTAAGACCAAAGAGCTGTCCAAAGACACTAGAGACAAGATTGTAAACCTTATCAAGGCTGAAAAGGGCTATGGGGCAATTGCCAAGCATCTTGGTGAAAAAAGATCAACTGTTGGAGCAATTATTAGAAAATGGAAGAAGCTAAAAATGACTGTCAATCTCCCTCTGACTGGGGCTCCATGCATGTATTGCGAGATTTTGGGGAACAACCTCCTTCCCTCAGTTAGAGCATTGAAGATGGGTCGTGGCTGGGTCTTCCAACATGACAATGACCCAAAGCCCATAGCCAGGATAACCAAGGAGTGGCTCTGTAAGAAGCATATCAAAGTTCTGGAGTGGCCTAGCCAGTCTCCAGACCTAAACCCTATAGAAAATCTTT
>BRDA01077744.1:0-11778 GCA_036984385.1 Crenuchus spilurus
AAATATTGACATTTGCCATCTCCACATCATTGCATTCAATTTTTATTCACAATTTGTATAGCGTCCCAACTTTTTTGGAATCCGGTTTGTACTTAAATTCAAATGCTGTACAAGGTTACAGTTATTCTCTCTCTCTCTCTCTCTCTCTCTCTCTCTCTGAGTGACAGTATAAGGCCTGGCATTTCCTCTGGCTTAAGTTATTTGATAAAAGATTTTACGTCTTCAGGCAACAGGCTCCATCTTGGCGAGGTCAGCGGTGGGAGTTTGCTGTTTACAAGATTACACCACTCTAAGTCAGAACAATGCGTCTGTTGTTTACAGAGGTCCCTTTAATAAGGGCCATATTGAGACAGAGAGGTCTGGCCAAAAACAAACGCCCAGCCCCTCCAATCCTAACCTTTGCTACTTCACAGCACAATCCAGTGTGTTAAAGCCGAAATACTTAAAAGAGGTACAGGAACTTCAACGTTGGGCAAATCAAAGAAGTTTTTTGCAGCATTCAAAAATGTAAACACTCTTAAATACTGTAACTGGTTCAGCATCTATTCCCTACATTCAGAAATGCATTACTTTTTATCTTTGCAAGATAAACAAAAAACAACAGGGCCACATTTTAAAAAAAATTATTATTAATTTATTACTATTTTGAGCTGTAAGGTAAAGTATTTCACTTCAGATAACTCACAAATCATTTTTTAAAAATGTGTTTTTATTTATTATAATTTTTTATTTTATTTAATTTTGAGAAAATGTAAATTTTTGGTCAAATCCTTAATAATAGTAATAATAATAATAATAATAATAATAATAATAATAATAATAATAATAATATATCAGGTACATAAACTATAAAATGTAATTACAGAATAATAAAAATACACAGTTTTATGAGTCCCGTTGTTTTCTGTTTTACTGAGGGGCGCCCTCTTGGGGCACAAATCTGAGCTGCCAGATTAGCCTACATAAAGTCCCTTCAGTGCTGTGCAGTCTGAAATAAATATTTCTGGGACAAAAGAATCAATTTTAAAATAAATATATTTAAATTTAAGAATTTAATCAAATTTGGTGTCAAAATTAAAAAAAATTTAGATTTTTAGTTTTGATAAAGTATGAACAGAAATTTACTCCAATGACATATTCTAATAATTTGATATTCTGATTTTAATTAAAACAATACAAAATACTTACATAATTATATAATTTTTTTTTTTTACAGTAAACTTTTTCACAAGTTTCTAATTATTTGCACTCGTGAAAATCTTCTGAAAATAAAAGTCCTCGTGACTTTGTGTTCTTAACTTTGTGTTACTTACAATAACTGACTAGACACCCAGACAGGAATTAGCCAGGGGCGGAATGATGACCTCAGTGACAGCAACAGTCCAAACCACCGGCTCTGGACTCTTCATGGTTAACAGGAGGACAAGGGGGACATCGCTAACCCTGGCCTTCACTCTCCCCAAGCCTCTTTTAAAGGGCCGGAGGCGCATGTGAATCACGATAGGCCGAGGGTGGTTTCCTCCTCTATGTGGCCGTTTTCATGCACTTAATCCCGGGCCTTTAAACCGTCTAGACTTTGCGGAGAGGGATCCAAGTTTGGCCCACTCACGACTGACCTAACCGCTGTGATGAGGGGTGACTTCACAGAGGCTCTGCGAACTTGAGACCCGAAGGTCTGTTAGCACTAAATGACTTCCTGAAACCCTGCATTCCCAACCCAATAGACTAAAGTCAACAAGGGTGGATTTCCAATTCTGGGGAGGAAAAAAAGTCATGTGGTGTCATATGCGGAGCAGATTTAGACACGGGAAACAATGTCTGCATGGAATTTGGTCTCTGCTGGCCTTCAGAGCTTTTGGAAGACAGTGTCGCTTCATGAGGAACTGGAAGGCAAAGGATTATATGTGGAGATGCTCTGAGTACTACTTCATAAGATCTATACTGATAGGAATGGACCACTTAAAGATTGAGGTCTATATATCACAGACAGCACCTCCAGCAGCTTGGATTGTGTGTCTCTCCACTCTTCCTCCAGACTCTGGGATGTTTTCCAAAATGAAATCCAAAATTTACTTTCAGTGATGGTTTGAGGAGCCATGTCATCTGCTGGTGTAAGTTCACTGTGTTATATCAAGTCTAAAGTCAGCGCAGCGTATACCAGGACATTTTAGAGCACTTCATGCTTCCATCTGCTGACAAGCTTTATAGAGATGCAGGTTTCATTTATCCAGCAGGACTTGGGACTGCCCACACTGCCAACAGTACCAACACCTGGTTTAATAACCACAGTATCACTGTGCTGAGCAGTAAACTCACCTGACTTAAACCTCACAGAGCATCTATGAGCTACTGTCAAGAGGAAGATGAGGGACACCAGACCCAACAAAATGCAGACGAGCTGAAGGCCGCTATCAAAGCAACCTGGGCTTCCATACCAGCTCAACAGTGTCACAGACTGATCACCTCCATACCACCTCAACAGTGCCACAGGCTGATCACCTCCATGCCACCTCAACAGTGCCACAGGCTGATCACCTCCATGCCACCTCAACAGTGCCAGAGGCTGATCACCTTCATGCCACACTGCACTGATGCAGTAATTCATGCAAAAGGAGCCCCGACCAAGTACTGAGTATATATACTGTACATACTGTTCAGTAGAACAACATTTATGTATTAAACATCATGTTGTTAATTGGTCTTATATAATATTCTAATGATTGGAGATTCTGACTTTTGGCTTTTCATTGGTTGTCGGACAAAATCATCAACATTAAAACACTTGAAGTAGACACTCTGTGTGTAATAAATCTGTATAATAAACGAGTTTCACTTTTTGAACTGAATTACTGACATAAATGAACTTTTCAATGATGTTCTAATTTATTGAGATGCACCTGTATGTAGTATGTTGGCCCAAATATTTTATTTATATATTTTTTTATAATTTTAGTGGCCAATTAACCCATCTGTTTTATCATCTCTCCCTATCACTATCACTTGTAATGTCCCTGACTCTCTTGGGAGGGGGCAGACGGGCACAGACCTCCTCCGACACCAGTGATGACAAGCCCCTTTTTTTCCAAATTGCTGGTGATACATTGCCGCCGGGCAGCTAGTACGCTTGGAGGAAAGCGCAAATCCCCAGTTCTGATGGAACGCCCGGCAGACGCCAGAGTCAGTCGACATTGTTTATAGTGCTATAGTGCCACCTTGCCCACCCAAAGAGAGAGCACGGCCAATTCTGCTCTCTCAAGACCCTGCCTGGCGATGGCAAGCAGTGTGATCGGGATTCAAACTCACAATCCTAGGATCATAGTGGCAGTGCCTTAGTCCGCTGAGCCACATATGTTGGCCCATCTGAAGTAGAGCATGGAAGAAAGTAACGAGGGTGAAATGGTCACATTTGGTCACAAATGGTTCACACCTGCTCTACTGCAAAAAAAACAAAAAAAATTGATATAACCCTTTCTTAACATGATTTGCTTTGCAGTGGTTTGATGCTGTTTCCACAGCAGGCCTGGCATTCATCACTGTTTTGGAAGGAAAGGCCAGCTTCTTGAAAAGCACCATATTTATCTTACTCATCAAGCCAACGTGAGCATGTCTGTCCGAAACAAAAACTTCAGGTGGACCATTTCATTCCAACGGGCGGAGTTCTCCGCAGCGAAGCCTTGCTGGGAGTTCCACACCTGGATACCAGGATACCACCTGGATGTGTTGTATACCTTAAACAGACCAGGATGTCTATAGGCACACCCAGCCCACTTCTTTGGAAACTGAAAAGAGAAACAGCTCTAAACACCTTGAGTAACGATTCTATTTTGGGATCGTCAACTCTGAAACATTCAAACAGTCTCCGTCCACTTTGACCTCACTTTCCACAGCTCTGCGCTCACTCACTTCAGATATGAACTTAATACTAACACATAAAAGCACTTAAACACTGCCGCACACTTACATTAGAAAGCTCCTCGTCATGGTAAAGCATAGAGAAGCCTTCTGGGAAGCCTGCTTGGAGACAGAGAGAGGGCACGGCCTTACACACTGCATTAAATAACAGTCCATAGGGACGTAAGGTCAAGTGCTGAGTCCATAAACGTATGAGTAAAACCACCTTTGCCAACTTTGCTTTCACGACTCGAGCTTGTCCACTTTATCACTCCCAGCTGGTTTATGCATGTGTTTATGTGGGGACACATTGAGCTAGATCTGTGAGCCAATCATTCATTCAATGGGAGCTTTGGGAGAACAAATATTACATATACTATAGTCAGTAATTACTTGATGACATTGGGGGGGGGATGTTTTGCTAGGGCAGATGTCAAACACTTCTGAAAGATGCCTTGAGCTAAGGCTCGCAGAAGACCACTCACAAGAAATAGAGCAGGGAGAGATCCAAAAGTGTGGCACTGTCATCATAACATATCATATTTTATTGATTCCCAGTACTGCTCACGTCTAAAATACTTGGGATGTCGGAATGTTGCTGTTTTGCAGAGATTTATGTGTAATATTGTAAGCACTAACCCTACAGCACTAGTGTGATGGGAGGAAAAGCAGCCTTGTAGTAAAACCATAAGGGCATGCGGTGTCATAAAACCCCCTGTTTGAGAGCCGGTCAGCCTTGAAGGCAGGCATCCTAAAGAGCACATTCTTTATATTCTTCCACTTACAACCTGCTTTTCTAGACACTCAACACTCTTTGATGTATGAGACAGATGTTAGAAACTCACCTCAACCACCACCGACAGTCAACATCCATTAGACCGAGAGGTGAGGAGGATGACAGGACATCAGCCCTACTCTTTTAGATGACATGACCAAGGGCCTCAGACAAAGATGGCACCAGAATGGTGTGCCCATCACTGCACTGATGCACTGGGATAAAGACAGAACACAGGAATAGCGCCTCCTGTTGTCCACCAACACCACTTCAAGGACACCAGCGCACCTTTGAAGTCTCCCATTCAAGTATCAAAGACTTCACATGGCCAATAGAGGTCCTCAATTTTGGATATACAGTGGTAACCCTACTTACGAGTTTAATCCGTGCAGGAGCCAAGCTCGTTAGCTGGTTTGCTCGTTAGCTGGTTTGCTCGTTAGCTGGATGCATTTTCCCCATAAGAATACATGTAAATCTGATTAATCCGTGTCAGCCGGCCAATATACAGTATACTTTAATATGCTAAATAATGTGTTTATATGGGTTTTTAAAACATAAACGAGACGACGACGGTGCTCGTGTAGGCTGGTGGCTAAGGAGGACAGGAGGACGGGCGTACGTGTATGACATGGTTACACTTATCATATGAAAAGTAAAAGTAAAATGTATCTAACTTTCTTGTTCACTACCTTTTGCTACCTTAGCGTCGCTTTCACTAGCACTTTCACTTTCACTGGACAGCGGTCAAAGGTAATGACTGACCTCTTCTTCTACGCTAGCATCTAGGGGATGCTACGACCGCCGCGCCCCTAGCGGTTGGCATACTTGAAGAAATTTACGCTACTCGTTACTTGGAATTTTACTCGTTACCTGGAACAAAAATATTCCGAGATCTCGACTCGTTACCTGGAATACTCATTAGTAGGGATGCTCGTAAGTAGGGGTACCACTGTACATTTTAAATAAACATAAGCAATATATATGTATTTTACGTTGCTACACAACGTAATATATCGAATAAAATGAGAGAAAATGAGCTTCCTGGTTCATTCTCTCTCTCTCCTGAGGAGACAGAAATATCACCCAGTCAGAGAAGCAGCAGCCAATCACTGACCTGCTGTGATAAGTAACATAAATGTAGCCAATCAGCAGCCTAAAGGACTTCATTTATCTCCCCCAGCAGAGTGTGTCAGTGGTTTTAGGAACGTCTGACATTTTTGACATGTAATACATGTCTCTATAAATGCTAATATTTAGTCTTAATAGTGTTTTTGCTCATTTTATTGTATATGTTTCTGACTCAGCTGGTAATCTAATGATACATACTGTACTTTCCAGTGGTGCACTGTGCATTTCTCACCTAGGCCTTCAGTAATGCTCTGTCTGACTCAATCTACCCCTCAGAAACTATTTTATGGTTATAAAAAACATTTAATATGCAGAAATACAGTATAAAGAGTCACTGCATCACAGAGATAACTCCTGTAGACTTAATAAATGCCTCTATTGAATAAACAAACCAGAGGTGAACAAGTCTCCTACTGCAGCTACAGCCACAACACACAAACACATCAATAATAACCTCATAAACTTGCAATATTATTTAGGAAAATAGCAACATTTTACTCACCAAAAAATATGATTGTAAATAAAATCCATCCTCCTCTCTACTCAAAACAGTACAATTACTCTGTTGTACAGATTATTTGTGCGCTTCAGTTCCATCAAAAAGTCCTGTCCTATTGACATCAAAGCTAATGCTAACTAGATTGAATATCCAATCAATGGGTCTGAATACGGTGATGTTGCCAGATGCCTGCTAGAGGGCCTTGGTGACACCAACTCAAAATCTGATTGGTTGAAGCAACAGTTTCATCGACATTTATTTTGTGTTAAGAGAGTCTGCAGAATGACTTGTGAAGGCTTTGGCAGACATCTTTGACTTTGACCCTGCCTGGCAAAAATGATGACTGAAATGTGATTGTCTGGAAACAGCACAACCATCGGAAAAGCTATAAAAGGAAGCGGACAGACCATTTGGAATTATTTAATAAGTATTCATGGACAAAATATAATTAACATCAGTTTGTAATTCAGATATTTCTTAGGCCAGCAGAGAAGGCCTTGCAGGCACTGACGGCCCAACATTGGCGCTTTTTATCTTTACACATTTACATGTAATGACAGTTTTCATGAACTATTAGTCTTTAATGCCAATTAAATAGTGACTTTATCATGGAGCTCTGCTATCCTGCAGTCTGTGTTCAATAACATTGGGATGTTTGTGGAAACCTCTCTTTGTTTACCCAGTTATTCAATGGTCAGGACACCCCACAGAGCAGGTGAATCATTCTCAACACTATAGTGACACTGATGTGGTGGTGGTGTGTTAGTGTGTGTCGCTCTGGTACCAGTGGATTCAGCCAATAGTATCCTGTGAGCACCAATGAAGAACTAGAGGAGCCAACACAAACTGTGCTGAGCTACTGTCTCTGACATCTACAAGGTAGACCAACAAGGTAGGTGTATCTCCAGCAGCTCACATACTAACACACCACCACCACATCAGTGTCACTATAGTGCTGAGAATGATCCATCTGCTCTGTTGGGGGTCCTGAGCATTGAAGAACAGTGTGAACAAAGTCTACAGAGTCTGTAATTAATTTGTGTACTTTCACAAAGTAAAAAACAACAAACATTTACATTCAGAAAACATTCAGAAGACGTGCGTCCTAACAAGGTTAGAAGCCCACAGGTTATGATGCACAGGAACACAACAGAGCCAGAGGAATTTGTAGACATTGAAATGAAGTTCTAAGTCACTTATGGTCACGGCTGTGTCTGTAAAGCATGCGGGAGGGATGGCAGGTAAAGTGTAGATGCTCATCGCCCACTGACGCAAAAACAGTAAAAATAGTAAGTCATCACATCACATGACCCCGGAAGAGTCATGGCATCTCAGCGTTCTTTTATCTTTTGCGTCACTTGACCCTTCACTTCTTCCACTTAATCAGACGGAAAGCAATTGTGTGCATATTTGGAAGATAATTGTTTTATATACAAAAAGTGTCTTTTGCTTGAATAAGAAGCAGGAAGCGTTTTTTTATTAAGCGCTCTTCCGTGCACTTGTTCTTGCTTGGGATGAGTCACATTATGTTCCCGCTCATGTTCCGGGCGCTGTGTTTAGGTCAACAGAGCTTGTACATTCAGATCCTCCAAGCTCAGACCTGGTGATGAGCTAAAAACGGGATCAGCGCAAGACCCAGAGAGGAAGAAAGACTTATAATAAGACTTATAATAAGACTGTATTATCATTAAGGCACTGAGCTTTAGTGGGAGATGGTTTCATACAGACCGTCAATTTGGGCCTCAAAGGTCACCACTCATATTAGATGCATTGAAGATTAATGAATCAGTGATAAGATGAGATGTACAATTCACGTTTTCCTAGTTTGGCACTTAAAATTGCCCAGAGTTCCTGTGTAGATTCACTTCTTTAGTTCTTTAGGGGGCAGCGCCGGCCTGGTGGTTTATGATCTGCTCTTGTGACCGGAAGATCGCTGGTTTTATACCCGGGCAGGTTATGACTGAAGTGCCCTTGAGCAAGGCATCTAACCCTCAACTTCTCTCCAGGTGGGTTAAATGTGGAGGTCAAGCTCTGTTGTGGGCAAAAAAAAAGAAATGAAATTCAATTATGATGGTAGTAACTTTGGACTCCTGCAGATGGCGCCGCACCAGGATGATCGGGCTCTCAATACCTGCAGGGTGTGTGACGGGATTCATAGATGTGAAGATGTAGAAGAGGTGGTACAGTGCAGTGAATGTCTCAGATGTTAATGATAAAGGAGTGACTGTATTTGGGGTTAAAGGTCAGAGTGTGAAGGAAGTAGCTGAATTTGCAGGTGTATGGAAGAGTACAGTCATACAGGTCTACCAGCAGTGTCTACAGGACGTTCTCCTAGAATTGTGGCCGAAACTGATGGACTGGAAATCCTTTCACTTCTAGGTAAGAATTAATTCTAGAAGTGCTTCACAAGCAATTTCTAAATTTTCCAGGCAAGACCGGGCGAGGAGCAAAGACTATTCGCTCTCTTAGCAGAAAGGGTTCTATATAGTATCAAAAAAGGGTTCTTTGGCTTGTAACAATACTACTATACCGAAACCATTAAAAAGCCATTTTTTAGGGAAGAAAATGGTTCTATATAGAACCGTGAACATCCAAAGAACCATTCTTGTGGATACTTTATTTTTTCAGATTGATGAGGAGTGTGTTGTAGATGGTTCTACACAGACCTTTTTTAAATGGTTCTAATAGAGCTCCCAAAAAGGTTTTGCTGAACCATCTACAGCACATTCCTCATCATCTGAAGAACCCTTTCAGCATGCATTTTATGAGTGTATATGGTTCTTTATAAAACCATTGTCTTTTTTAAAGAACCCCTAAAGAACCATCTCTTAAGAGTATACATAAGAGCATAAGTAAGAAAGTAAATACACAAAGAACACTTTAGGTATTCAGAAGGTTCTTTGAGTGTTCCTGGTTCTATATGGTACTGGTGCATTTACCAAAGAACCCTTGAAGAACCCCAATTTTAAAGTGTGTACAAATATTGCTTTCAATCTCTTGTTCCTCTGAGTCTTCCTGGTAGAAATATACACAGTCTGTATTTTCTACAGAACCACACCAGGTGCTTAGACATGAACCTTTAGTGTCAGTGCTTGTGTACATCGCTGGAGAACTAAGTGATTACAGGTATTGGCAGAGCTGTGACTGACCTCAGAATTCTGCTGGAAAATGCTTGTGCCCATCACATCTGAGACCGATTCAGTTGGTGGAACAAAATTGTGGTCTTAACATGGCACAAAACCTACATGGTATGCCTGTCCAAACATTACCCATCATATATAATCAGCTTCAAATCATTTTACTAACAAAAACAAGATAAAACTCATTCTGAACGTGGTCATTCCTTCCTATTCATTAGCTCACTGTCACGGCTATGAGCTTCTACAGGGTTTATGTAAAAACAATCAAAATCAATGCTAATCAGCTAAAGCACATCAATGCTCAGTGTCTTGCGTGTTCAAGTGCAGATACAATAAGTAAAAACTAAATTCAGATCCACAGATTCTTAGAAAAGAAGATGAAGTTGCTGTTTTCTCTTTGGAAAAACTGCATCATCATTAAAAAGCAAATAATAGAGAACTAATACAACACTGTCATCTGTCCTCAATATCGTTTTATATGACTGGTTGAGTTATGCTCAAAACCTGCTGTAAATAGTCTTCTGACTGAAAAAACATGGTACTATAATACTACACAAAGAAAAATGTTAATGCTCAAAAGATGTCTCGTGAGACTAATGGACATTTTAGTAAATTGGCTTAGAAGAAACAGCAGACAATTATAATCATTCACATCATCAAAACAGAGTAAATTATTAGTTCTGGATGAGAAATGGTTGAGATGATATTGAGATTTCGGAGTTTAGTAAACATCAAATGTCAGTGCAATGTGTTATTGAGATCTCTACTAAAACTCAAGAGGAGACATATGAGAATGGTTGAGTTCATACTGCGATGCCAGTGTTTAGTAAACATATCAAATGTGAGTGCAATGTGAGACATTATTGAGATCTCTAATAAAACTCAAGTGGAGACACGTGAGAATGGTTGAGTTCATACTGAGATGCCAGTGTTTAGTAAACATATCAAATGTGAGTGCAATGTGAGACATTGAGATCTCTACTAAAACTCAAGTGGAGACATGTGAGAATGGTTGAGTTCATACTGAGATGCCAGTGTTTAGTAAACATTAAATATGAGTGCAATGTGAGACATTATTGAGATCTCTACTAAAACTCAAGTACAGACAGGTGAGAATGGTTGAGTTCATACTGAGATGCCAGTGTTTAATAAACATATCAAATGTGAGTGTAATGTGAGACATTATTGAGATCTCTAATAAAACTTAAGAGGAGACATGTGAGAATGGTTGAGTTCATACTGAGATGCCAGTGTTTAGTAAACATATCAAATGTGAGTGTAATGTGAGACATTATTGAGATCTCTATTAAAACTCAAGAGGATACATGTGAGAAGGATTGAGTTCATACTGAGATGCCAGTGTTTAATAAACATATCAAATGTGAGTGCAATGTGAGACATTATTGAGATCTCTACTAAAACTCAAGTGGAGACACGTGAGAATGGTTGAGTTCATACTGAGATGCCAGTGTTTAGTAAACATATCAAATGTGAGTGCAATGTGAGACATTGAGATCTCTACTAAAACTCAAGTGGAGACATGTGAGAATGGTTGAGTTCATACTGAGATGCCAGTGTTTAGTAAACATTAAATATGAGTGCAATGTGAGACATTATTGAGATCTCTAATAAAATTCAAGTGGAGACACGTGAGAATGGTTGAGTTCATACTGAGATGCCAGTGTTTAGTAAACATTAAATATGAGTGCAATGTGAGACATTATTGAGATCTCTACTAAAACTCAAGTACAGACAGGTGAGAATGGTTGAGTTCATACTGAGATGCCAGTGTTTAATAAACATATCAAATGTGAGTGCAATGTGAGACATTATTGAGATCTACACTAAAACTCAAGAGGAGACATATGAGAATGACTGAATTCACACTGAGATTCCAGTGCTTAGTAAACATATCAAATGTGAGTGCAATGTGAGACATTATTGAGATATCTAATAAAACTCAAGTGGAGACACATGAGAATGGTTGAGTTCATACTGAGATGCCAGTGTTTAGTAAACATATCAAATGTGACTGCAATGTGAGACATTATTGAGATCTCTATTAAAACTCAAGTGGAGACACGTGTGAATGGTTGAGTTCATACTGAGATGCCAGTGTTTAGTAAACATTAAATATGAGTGCAATGTGAGACATTATTGAGATCTCTATTAAAACTCAAGAGGAGACATATGAGAATGGTTGAGTTCATACTGAGATGCCAGTGTTTAGTAAACATTAAATGTGAGTGCAATGTGAGACATTATTGAGATACCTAATAAAACTCAAGAGGAGACATATGAGAATGGCTGAATTCACACTGAGAAGCCAGTGCTTAGTAAACATA
>BRDA01077755.1:4323-17033 GCA_036984385.1 Crenuchus spilurus
TCAACGACTCCTAAAACCCACTGTACGGTTTAAAAGAGTCAGAGGAGTCCTTTATGTCGACGACGATTCGGGAGAAATCGTGGCCACACCACAAGTCACAAGTCCACTCCAGTAGTGACTATACCTGGGGGTCCATAAATTTCGACGACTGGGAGAGGTGAAGTTCCAGGAAGGAGGTGAGCAGTCTGGTGACATGGTGTACAGACAACAACCTCACCCTCAACACAGACAAGACCAAGGAGATGATAGTGGACATGAGGAAACAAAGGAGACCTCATCAGCCACTATTTATCCAGGACCTTGAAGTGGAGAGGGTCAGCAGCTTTAAATACCTGGGGGTCCATATCAGTGATGACCTCACCTGAACACTGAACACCACACCGGTGCTAAAGAGGGCTTAGCAGCAGCTGTATTTCCTGAGGAGACTGAGAAAATTTGGCATGTCACCCAAAATCCTCAGCAACTTCTTCAGCTGCATCATTGAGTCTGTTCTGACCAACTGCATTACTGTGTGGTATGGCAGTACTACTGCAAAGGACTGCAAATGCCTGCAAAGTGTGTTAAAATCTGCTACAAAAATCACGGGAATTGACCATTCTTTGGTAGAACAACTTATGTGTTTTATTGTCATTGTCTTGCTGCATGACCCACCTTCAGTTTCAGTTCATGGACAGATGTCCTGACATATTCTTTAGAATTCTCTGATATAATTCAGAATTCATTGTTCTATCAATGATAGCAAGCTGTCCTGGCCCAGATGCAGCAAAACAGTCTCAAACCTGATACTACCACCACCATGTTTCACAGATGAGATAAGGTTCTTATGCTGGAATGCAGTGTTTTCCTTTCTCCTTCTTTTCATTTAAACCAAAATGTTCTGTTTTTTTTGTCTCATCCGTCCACAAAATATTCTTCCAGTAGCCTTTTGGCTTGTCCACATGATCTTTAACAAACTGCAGATGAGCAGCAATGTTCTTTTTGGAGAGCAGTGGCTTTCTCCTTACAACCCTGCCCATGCACACCACTGTTGTTCAGTGTTCTCCTGATGGTGGACTCATAAACATTAACATTAGCCAATGTGAGAGAGGCTAATTCTTTAAATAAAACAGGGTCCCCACTCACACCTAATTGTCATCCCATTGATTGCAAACACCTGATTCTAATTTCACCTTCAAACTAACTGCTAATTCTAGAGGTTCACATACTTTTGCCTCTCACAAATATGTCATGTTGGATCAATTTCTTCAATAAATAAATGAGCAAGTATGATATTTGTAACTCATTTGTTTAACTGGGTTCTCTTTATCTACTTTTAGGACTTGTGTGAACATCTGATTATGTTTTACATTACATTACATTACATTACACTGCATTCAGCGGACGCTTTTATCCAAAGTGACTTACAATAGTGGGAAAGTACAGATGTGAAAAATACTAGAGTTGTACTAGTATTTACTAGTACTAGTATACTAGAATTAACATTTGGATATCGAATGCTGAGTGCATATCAGTACTCATGGGAAGTATTTGGGATCACTAGAGCAGGTGCTCTTTGAAGAGCTTGGATTTTATATAGATATAATTTTTATTTTTATTCTACTCACTATTTCAGTCTTGCATTATGACATCCAGTGTGGATAGCAAAGTAGAAATTTCATTGTATAGGGAAACATGTTTCTTTACTGTGCATATGACAATAAAGCTTTGAATCATTGACTCCTTTGAATCCTTGAAAGAGTGCCATCTTTCCCACCAAGTAAGAGCATGACCAATTTTGCTCTCTCGGGCCACGGCTGCCGCAGGCAAGCAGCATGATTGGAATTAGAACTCACAATCCTCAGATCGTATTGACAACACCTTAGTCTGCTGAGTCACTCGGGGCCCATACAAATGATATTTTATCATCATCAGGAGTTAAAGTGGAAATAAATCAAGTCCTTAATTATTTTGCGCCATGTTTCAATGCCCTCACTGTTCTACTAAAATGGTAAAATAGGAAAAACCTGTGTTTGATTTATGACACAGTGGCCCCAAATCACTTGGCACTTATACTTTTAAAAAACAACAAAGTGCCAACAATGATTATTTGTGTGATACCATAGAAAAACCATTTTGTAATGAGTAATGCATGTGATGAACCCTTTTAAAGTTTTACATAAAACTCTACATCTTATTTCTTTGGAACTCTGTCATTAACTACAACCTAGTGGCTCTCACATCAAAGGCTAGTGCTGGCACATCTTACACCTCAAGTCAGCCCTCTCCTTAAACCCCCACAGTTGTTTATCAACAGCAGGTAGGCATAGATGATGCTGTTATCTATTTACTAGAGAAGGCATATTCTCATCTGAACCAGAACACCACCACAGTGACAGTCACTACTCAAGTACATTCCATAGCATCCAACCTGTCATGCTGGGGGAGAAAATGCAGGTGGACAAGTCCATGATCACCAGGGTCTTAGACTACATGTCTGGAAGACTCAAGCATGTACAGCTAGGAATCTGTCAGTCTAATCATTTGGTTAGTGGTACTGGAGAACCACAGGGAACTGTGCTCTAACCCCTCTTCCAAATCATGTACCTCACTGACTTCCAGCACAAGTCTGACCTCTGCCACCTTCAGAAATGTTCTGATGATTATATTGTGGTCTGGTGCATCAGGAATTGACAGAAAGGAGAACATAGAGATCTTGTAAACAATTGGACCAACGCTGAGGCTCAGTACAAGAAGGGAATGAGCAGACTCTACTTTTATTTACCTTTATTCGGTGGCAGCAAGATGTTGGCAATCTTCTCCCAGTCTGTTGTTGTGGGTGTCATATTTTTACAGCAGTCTGTTGGGGAGGCAGCGTCAGAAGGAAATGCAAAAAAAGCTTGACAAACTGTTCAGGAAGGCTGGCTTTGGCCAGGGCTGCTCATGGGATGGTTTTGAGATGGTGGTGGAAAAGACTTCACTCAACAAACTCTCTGCTATCCTGGACAACACATCACACCTCCTCCATGACTTACTGGTCAGACAGTGAAGCAGTTTCAGCAACAAATTCATTCAACTCAACTGTAGCAAGGGATGTTACAGGAGATTGTTTGTACCAACAGCATTCACACTGTGCAACATCTCTTCACTGTGCCGGGACATACACTGAGTCACTAATAGGACAGGCTCACCAAGCATCAGCTGGACATCACATGTCTCCTCTCATAACCCTACACACTGCCAATTTGTCTATGTATTTATCCATATACATACTGAACATCTATTAATATATGATACACATAATAATATATTTATATCCATCTACACATCTACTAGGGGCAGTCATAGCCTGGTGTTTAGAGATCTCGTCTTGTGACCAGAAGGTTGCTGGTTTGATCCCTGGACAGGTCATGACTGAAGTGCCCTTGAGCTCCCCAGGTACCATGGATAGGGCTCAAAACTTTGGGCATATGTTCACAGCCTAATGTGTGTGTTTCACTGCACAAATGGGTTAAATAGTCAAATGTCGTGTATGCAATCATATTGGCAAATCTTGAATCTATTAATTTTGGTTCATTGGTTCTCTTGGTGTGTGTTCATTTGAAACCTGATTTTTTGTACATTGAGGTTTTAGATTATTCATTGGATGGACAATACATATATGCATTACCGCCTGCATAATATATATGCAAATTAATTATTATGCAATATTATGCTTTCATGTTGACTATTATACTTAAATGATTATACATGTTATTATACAAGTATATTTCTTCTATGTATGTATCTGTATAATACATTGCATTGTTCTGCTCTTTACTCTGCTTGTATTGCTGTAATATATGACTTTCTCTCCATCTGCGATTAATAAAGTGATTGATCTGTCTGTCTGTCTAAAACGTCTCTTTAAAAAAGAGAATCCATGCTTTATAAAGTGCCATGACATTACGCATTTTCTGAATATTATGCTTTTACCATTTAGATTGTATAACATGGCACTTTGTTTGATATCATACAACTGTCAGTGTGGAAATGACAGTGCACTTAACCTGACCTTAATGTGCCAACAGTTTTTCATTATTTATACAGTACAAGTTAAGTGTTAGCACCATGGAATCCAGTGTTGACACAGTAAATCCAAGTTGTGTTAAAACTAGTTATTTTTGCTCTACAATTTCCATCGATTTACCATGATACCCTTGACCCTGACAATCAATTGTAATGATCCATGGTTTTACAATAGTAGTTTCTACCATGATGGGGTTTAAAGGTTCTTTGCATTTTTAAGAATGGCCCTTTGTGAAGGCAAAAGTCATTCTTCAATGGCATTTAACCCTTTTTAAAGACTTTATTGTTAATTCTTGAATTGTAGGCATGTGAACATTGAATGGGTTAAACGCTGAACTTGGACATTAGAGGAAGCTCTTTGTCACGCTTCCCTTTGTGTGAGCTACAGACTTGAGGAGTCAATGTCTCAGAATGGCTCTCTCCAGCAACACTGTGGGAAGTGAGGCTGCATTTAAGCTCCTTTTAAACATTAATACGCAACAGTCCTTCAGTCTCCCATTAGCATTGATGTTCTCTCTGCTATATTACCCAGCACATTCTACCGTTTCAGGCAAACCAGAGAGCTGGGTCTGGCCCCAGGCCTCTATACTCTTAGAGAGACAGAGAGAGAGAGAGAGAGAGAGAGAGAGAGAGATGTCTTTCTTTCTTCCAGTTAGGCTCAATATAGTAGACAGTAGAACCTCAGATCAATCCTTTTCTCTCTTGCACTCTCAGCTAGATCTATTACATCTTGCTCCACAAGACAGAGTGAAATACAGTTCTTTAAATCTTTCACATGCTCGTTGCATCAGGCTCGAGCCTCCCTTACTAAACTCACACACTATCTATGACTGCAGATCTTATACAGTTTTGTTCACCATGGAGTGCCATCCTCCTATGCCCACACAACTACAAACAAACTCTGTGGAATACTATCTACTTAACCTTTTTGACCAAGTACCAGCCATAAACTGACCAAATCCTTTAAGTAATCCCTTAAGCTAATATACGTCCAAATATTTGTGGACACCCCTTCCAATCAATACATTCAGTTACCAAGTTGCAACCCTCACTGACACAGATGATCAAACCTGCACATACAGCTTGTCTAGTCCCTGTAGAGAAGTACTGCCAACAGAATAGGTCTTTCTGGAGCAGATACCCATGAACCTATTGGCACCATGTCTAAAGTTATGCGTAGAGTCCTAAAGTCCTTTTACATTGAGCTGTGTCTGGAATGATGGTGCTCAATCCAGTACTTTTGGGAAAAGATTGGGTGGTGATTGGAAGTCCTGACCCCACTAACACTCTGGTTGCTGAATGCAATCAAATCCTTACAGCAATATAACAAAATCTAGTGGAAAGCTCTGGACAGTAGAGACAGTTTCTTCAACAAGAGCAGGAGAAACTCTTTTTAATACCTTTGATTTTGGAAGAACCAATGAAACAGCATCTAGACTCATCTAATTGCTCGTTTTCATTTTGTCCATCAGTGTACTTCTGACATCATCTGCCATTTCAATCATTTGACTGACATTTGCATGGGTAACCAGGTCGAGCTGTTGAGCAGTCATTCTCCACACATAACACATCCTCTCTTCTGCCAACTGTAATCAAAGTTCCTCTTCAGCAGTGTGGGGCTTACCCATATTTGCAATCCAAGGTAGCACCGTAGGATTCTTATTGGGCTTGCCAGTATTCCATATTGCAAATTTGCATTGCTTCAGATATTGTCATCAACAAAACCAGTGCTGCTGTCTCTGTGATCATCATCTGTTGTTGCATGGCCAGCTGAGGTATTATCCTCTTCAAGAGCTTCAAAAGCTTCATTCTTCCTGGCATCTTTACACTCTACAACTCTGATGGTTCCTTATTGAAATGATTGTTCTTTTGTGAACAATTTGTGTGTTAGTGAACCTTTTTAAAGGGAGAATTGGTTACTGCAGGAAACTTTTATGTTAAAAAAAGTATTTTAAAAGAATTAACAATAAGGTTCCAGGGCAAATTTGAAAGTTTAAGCCACTGTGACAATATCAGGAAGTCCTAAAAGATCTTCCAGAAGAAACTGAAATTCTTCTAAAAAGAGAACATTTGATTTTTAAAAAGTATTTCTAGAGTCACATGTGATGAGGCAGCACATGAGAGCATTGAAGGAAGTGTTAGGACTGGACTTGTGGAGGGAGTCCGAAGACATGGAAGACCCAGAATAACCTGGATGGATACCATCAAGACGTGGACTGGATTATCAGGTGCTAGCCTGCTACAAGCAACCAGAGACAGATGGCATTGGAGAGAAGTGACTCGTCTGTGCAGCCTACCATCGCGAAGCGCTGACGACGTGTGACATGACATGACATTTCTAGAGTCTCATCAAATCTGAAAAACCCACATTTAAGAACATGATTTTTTTTCTGGAACAGTTGAAGAAAATGACAATATAACTCACAGTAATAATTTATTATGATTATGAGATTTGAATTATTCTTTCAGTGCATGCAGGGTTTAGAGGTCATCTGGCCTATCAACAGAGAACTGTGCTACCACATTGAGAACCACTGTACTGTGGAAATACTGCTACAGCAAATAACTGAAGTATACAATCTTCACTGCCCAGCTGACATGAACATTTCAATTATGTACGAGGGTGAGTCAAAAATGATCTGCACTTTAGTTCTGCAATGTCTTATCATCACTATCTGTACTAGGTTGCTCTCTTCATAACTGCTGTGCAGGTATGAACATGTTACATTGGTTTATTTATGACTGCAGTGCAACAAAAAAATGCCTGCTCAATTGTGATTTACACAGTTCTACAATCAACATTGCTCATTACAAAGAAAAAGTCACTGAACAGCTGAAGTCTAATATTATTCCAAAACACAGAGGACTGCTACCCAAGTGTGTTGTGTTGTTGCATGACAATCTAAGTCCGAACATCACTGGAAGTACTGCTGACCCTTTCCAAACTCTCCAAAAACTCCTCCTATAGTGCTGTTCTTGCCTCATCCACCTGTTAGGTCCCCTATAAGAAGCCATAAGAGGATGGAGGTTCACGTCTGATGAAGACGGGCATTTCTGGTTCACAGCTCAGCCAAAAACCTGTTTTAATGAGGGAACACTAAAGCTTGTTGATAGATGTACAAAGTGTATTAAAAAGCTGTAGATTGTGTGGGAAAATCATTTATTTGTCTTTTCTAAAAACTTATTCAAATGGATTCAAAAAACCAGACTGTAGATCATTTTTGACTCACCCTCATATTTAGCAAACACAGCCAAACACCCCACCAATAAACTTATTTTAATCATTAAAACAACACACTTTTGATCTACAGGCAATGTTTGTGCATTGTGATAATTAGACTTGCAAAAATAGCTGCTGTTTACAAATGCACTCTATACTATCCAAATTCGTCATCATCTGCACTATTCCCAACACACTGAGGCCACATATTGTCATATGGTGCTCGGTCCCAGCAATTGCTGCTTGCAGCTACATTTAATCTTCGAACTGAAGGGAGCAATTAGAGCTGGAAAGTCATTATTACCATTTAATTTGTTTGAGTAAACCATCCTTTGAGGCATGATTTGAAACAAATAATGTGTAGGTAGCATGGCAACTTGAATATTTATTAGCCCAGGAACTTGTATTCACTCAAGTGAGGCCTTTCGACAGCCGAGCTGCTTGTTTTCACAGCTTAACAGCTGAGCGTAATAACTATTAAGGTGGTAAAGATCTCACAAAATGGATGTCAATGGAATTGAGCAAATATGGAGATCAAGACCAACAGGAGTTTTCCAGATGAGATGTATGATACAAGCAATTCATTTGTATTACATGAGTGATACATTTGAGAGAGCTATTTATTTTCTGCTCTCTCAGTTTAGTTCTGACTAGGGATGTCATTAGACCTAGTTAAATGTTGTTGGGCTTCAGAAAAATGTGTCATCATGGATTTTGTTAGCAGAACTACAGGACCCACAAAATGTCCCTTTATTTACTGTTATAGATATATACAGATGTACAAACAATTATACACCAACATAGAAATACATACATATATACAGACTCACATAATTGCACCCATACTTGTGGATGGATAATCATCCAGTCCAAGTGAGGGGACATTTATAGAATGCCCTTGATGCAGTGCACGAGCGTATCAATCCCACCTGGGCCAAGCTCTACCTCTTTTGCCTTCCCTATACCTCTATAATCCTTGCCAGCAAGCAACGTGATGATCAGTGATGCACAGCAACCCCCATGCTTTCGGCATCCAACAGGAGATCTTGAACAGAGCGGAATTAATAGATCTAAAAAGAGAGTGCACAGTCGTTACTAGTAGGGATGAGTGAGTACACCACTATCTTTATCAGTATCTGTATCTGTTCAACCATCTAAATTATCTGTATCCATATCTGTACTCGTAGTGGGTGGGGCCTAAGCTGGAAGCTGGCGTTGTATAACCGGAAGTGGGCGGGGCTTTAAACCGGTACATTATTTTAAGTCTGAAATTGAAATGGATTGATCAGAAGTTGCTCTATGTATTATTTGAAAACTATTTACAGAACGGCCTCAACATTGAGATTCAAAACAATGTTTTTGATCACAAAGATTAAGAGATTCACCAATTTAGCCAATGTGATTTTTCACACAAAGGAATTTGACCTCCGCATTTAACCCATTTGTGCAGTGAAACGCATACACACACTAGTGAACACACTAGGCTGTGAGAATTTGTGCCCAAAGCAGTGTACTCTCTCAAAAGCAAGAGAACTATTTACAGCACAATTTTTTTAATAAACTCAGAACATTAATATTTTTAAGTGCATAAATGAATGCAACTCCTGCAGTAGGAAATTATGAACTACTAAGTATGCATGAACAAGAGTTGTCATATTCAACACAACTTCCTTTTTTAATTTTATTTTAAAAATTTTATGATCAAACTGATTTTTTGTCTTTCAATTATTTATTTTATTTTGATGTTTATTTATTTTTACTATCTAACGTTCTTGGCATTTTTTTTCCACACAAAGTTAAACAATGTTGATTAAGGAGTGTGTCTCTGTGTGTGTGTGTGTGTGTGTGTGTGTGTGTGTGTGTGTGTGTGTGTGTGTGAGAGAGTGAGAGAGAGAGAAAGATAATGGGGCACAACTCTGGCAGAGACGTGTTTGTGTAGGGAGGGGTGGGCGCTCTGTGTGACTGGCCAATCACAGATCGTGAAGACAGTCAGTTACCCAATGAGGATTTTCCTTCAGCACGAGCATGGATATTGATGAGTTATATTCATATCATGCTCGTTACTCATCCACAATGCTTCATCTGTACTGGATACTCATCTGAAACGAGTGTCCATCTCAACCCTAGTCGTTACTGTCATGGTCCACCAGGAAGATCCGGAGTCCAGTCTACATAAGGATTGAGCACAACAGAAACTGTTCCTTTTCATGTGAAGGAAAGCAAAATTCAACAATTGAAAGAAACGCCTGCTATGATATAAAGTGATTTGCATAACATTATACGTTCACTTAAATAAAAGGCATTTTTGAACATACTAATGAGTTTAAGTTGAATGTATTGAAGCTCAACAAAACATCAGAATAATTCAAATGTATGTTTTTGTTGGTCACAATTTTTGGTTTATTAATGTGTGTTAACCAAACCAAACCTCTGTTAATCTCAACTTAGGTAAAAAATACTTAAGTGCTTCACAACATTAAATGTGTATATCTGTAAATATGCAACCCATCCAGCATGAAAGTAAAATAGCAAGTAAAACATTTACTTGCTCTTATTGCTAACAACAATGGAAGGCTGTCACACCAGCATACAGCGCTACATCTCTTTAAAACTACGCTTTTCACAATGCTACAGACATCAACGTCACAGCTTCTACCAATCAGCATCAGCCACACAGATCCTCCTCTATGATCTCAGCACACCTGTCTTTCATCAACAGTCTCTATAAAGACTTGTTTGGTCCAGACTCTCTTTGCAAAGTATTGCCCCTAATCCTTAGTAGCATAGCGATCATTTTTCTGATTGTATTACCCTGTGTATGACCTCTCTTCTGTTTGTTTGATCACATCTATTGCCTTATCTGCTGGTTATATTGCTCTTTTGGTTTTGATCTTGGCTCTCCTATTTACAACTATTCTGTTGTTTTATCCTCTATCTCATGTTCTTTAGTCTATCTGGTTTTGACCACACATCTGTTAGACATATGATTATTGGGATTGTATTTGTAAACCTATTTTGTCTCTTTTGCTATCAGTAAAGCTTTATTCATTTATCTACAGGTGTCTGAACTCCTCTAACTAACTTGACCGTGGCACAGGCAGTTTAAGCCCCAGGGAACCTAAATTTGGATTTTCTTTCTAATTAACTTAATCTTGTTCCTCTGGACCCACAATATACATGTACAAAATGTTCCCAAAGACTAATATAAGCTGAATTTCCTCACTATTTCTTCCTTGTTAATGTAATAGGGTGGTGCTAGCACTTATTAAAGGTTATGTATGCCAATACATAGGTTATATATGCCTAACCAATCAAGACTGGCATGGCAGACCCTGCCTACATAGCTCTGTCTCAAAGCTGTGTGACCAAAACAACATATAAAAATAACAACAATAATGTATAAAATTAATGTATAATCAGTCTGCTGTTTTTATACTTTTGTAATTTACTTTATGTAAATTTAAAGGCACACAAATGGAAACATGTTTTTAGTGCATAGATATGTACAGATGGCCAAATTTTATCCTGTAACATGACACCTGGGATTCTGGACCAATCAGGCTGCAGAAGGAAATCACGTGAACATTGCAGCCAGTTCAGCCAGTTCAGTCTGGCTGCATTGGTGTTGAAGGAGACTATGTTTCTCTTTTACTCTTTGTTAATAACAAAGTGTCCATGCAAGTTACAGAGCACTATCAATTATGCATGTGTATATGTGTGTGTGTGTGTTCTCTGGGACATTAACCAGCATATAATATACAAGTGCAAGTCTGAATAAAGCAGTAACACAGAAACGGTAAGTGAAAATTGACTTGCTCATTAGGGGCACTAGGGCCCTGATCTGTAAAGCTGCTTTGTGACACCATGTTGTAAAAAATGCCACACAAAAATGTGATTAATTAGTGTGTAAAACCACCTAGGAGGGTAAATATCAGTAAACAAATAGGTCAATAGCCTGGAGTCAATAGGAGATCATTTTCCTCAGTATACCTTGCAGTAAAAATTCATGCTATTGAACTAAACATGATGAGACAGTATTTCACTGAAAATACATTGCTGATGTCACTCAGTTACATGCATGTGATAGTAATAATGAAGTATCAATAAAATCTTTCAAGCCAACAGCCATGCATTTTATTTTTTTTAATCTACAGTCTAAACTATGCTACAATAAGTTGATTCAACTTAAAGACCCCAGAAAAAAATCTATAGAATAATCAATAAACAGTTAATAATATAATCGATTTATTCAGTTTTACTTATAACAGACTTTTTGGGGTTAAAAGTGGAGTTAGAGTGTTAACACATCAAACAGCTTCTGATCTTAATTACAACTAAGCAGAATCTGACTAACAGATGTAAATGGATGTGGTTCATTTCTGATTATATTACACTTGAGATTTGCATGAAATGAGGCATAATGACATAAATGATATATTACATGTTCTGGTAGACTGTTAACTATTCTTGTAAGACACCTCCTGGAAAACATTGCATGTCAGTCTGCAATCAATAATACATTGAAATGTAATTGTAACAATGTGTTCTGTGCACAATACAAGTATGGAATACTTTCCAGAATTTTGCAATTGTTTGTTGTGAAACAGTGCAGTCTGCAGTTTCCTGCACGGTGTGTCTACATAGCAGCCCAAATCAAATAACAGTTCCCCGGTTACTTCCCTGCTACAATGAAAAATGGTCTCAACATAACACATATAGAGCAGTTACATCCCTTACATCACACACACTGTGCTATGATATTTTACATTCACACGCTGTATAGCAGAAATGTGTCAGCTGCAGTTCTACATACAGGGAGTGGGCGATGACACTGATTATATGACTGGCATATAGCTTCTAAATCACACTAACATCAACTGACAGTGAGAAAATCAATCCCTTGCTATGAGGGGGAAAAAAGACTTGTATTAAAAGTAAGTAACATGGCGAAAAAGCCTTTCAACTTTGTGAATAAGCTAAAATATGCAAATTTTGCCAAGAGAATAGTGTTGTCATTAAAAAGGCTATGATAAGCACACAGATTTTCACCTTTATTAGAGAGAACAGGAGAAAACTCAACTTCAAAAAATAACATGAAAATACTAAAAGAAAGCAAATGGCTTAATTGGCTAATATTTAATTGGCTAATTGGTGTTATAGTATTTATTTGACATATTTCACCATATAAGCTGTCTTTAGATTCTGCTGGTGCCACATTCTCACCATACCACCTGTGTGCTTCAGCAGAAATTTAGATTAATCACAACAGGATGTTTTTCTTCTGTCCAGTTTTGTTGAGCTGACCAGTTTTTGTTCTTGGCTGACAAAAGGGAAACGCACTGGGGTCTTCCGCTATTCTAGCTCATCTGCCTCCTGAGTTTCCTGCTTAACACAATAGTAGAGTTATCACAGTCTTTCTGTCAGCTTGAACCAGTCTGGCCATTTC
>BRDA01077764.1:0-12295 GCA_036984385.1 Crenuchus spilurus
AATATTAGATGTTGGCACCTCCACATCATTGCATTCAGTTTTTATTCACTATTTGTTTAGTGTCCCAACTTTTTTGGAATCCGGTTTGTACAACACATTCCTCATCAATCTGAAGAACCCATGAAAAGAAGCCTTTATTCATGAGAACGGTTCTTTGAGCTTTCATGGTTCTACAGAGATCCATTTTCTCAATTAAAGAACCCTTAGTTCTTTAAGAATGTAGGAGAAAATATAAGAAAACAGACAATACATAATGACTGAACCTGGAAAGTGTGCATAGTGTACTTTCACTTTCTTTTTTTTTGCCTCTCTAATAATCATTCACATTTGAATGTCTGTGGATCCTTTGGCTTTTGTCTTGTGTATATCACATTAAACAGGTTTATCATGCCAATGTTTGGTATCTAACATCAGCTGTATGAGCTGAGAATTATTGTACACTATTTTACACAAACTGTGTTAACATACTGGACCCAAAACTAAGGTGGCTGAGAAGACCCACTGAGCTGCAGATTCACAGAAACAATAAACAGCATCTCGAATTTCTTAGCCTACAGTAAAATCATGATAATTTTAGTTAGCAAATATAATCAAACTTGCTTCGCAATAGAGACACTGTCACAACTCTGCAAGGTTCTGTTTACATAAATTTCTGCATATGGTCCCACATTCTTTAATGTCCTCCGGAAACACTTCCATTGTGTTGGGAACGGTTTTGCAGCACGTTTCTGCAGTTGGGTCTTCTTGGCCACCATACAAAACACATTAAATCAGATTTAAAATGTAAAAGCACAAAGTGAAGCATCGTAAAGAGCTAAAATGTTGTAAAAGTGAACATATGATGGTCAAAATGAAGCTGATATGCAACTACTTACCACAAAAAGCAGCTGTGAACTTCTGTTTGTGTCCACTGGGGGCAGTGTTGGCTAATGCTGCACTGTGTGGCTTCCACAGATATGTAAATATGATTTTTATATCAAGTTTAAATGATCAGATCTCTGGTCTGTCAAAAACCAAACTAACACTAGTGTAGAGTTTAGAGACAGAACTTTGGACAGAAATTAACGATGATGATCAACATGACATTGTTTTTATGCTGTGACGTCTAGAACCGAACATGTTATTTGGAACAATGTACATGCACTATGAGGGACACTAGAGATTTTTGGAGACTTAGAGAAACAAGCATCTTCAGTCAAATGAGGCAGTTTTCTTCAGTATTTTGAACATACTGCACGTATGTTATCTGCTGCCAGGAAACATGATTATGCATGCTAATTACTGGAGCTGCAGAGCTTCCGAATCTGATAATGAGGAAAGAAAAGGAGTGTGAGTTCTTATCTTCTCACCGTGTACTGATATATGTTACACATCGATGCAGATGGCTGGTCATGTGATCACTGAAGACAAGAAGGAATCAGTTCTTATCTTCAGAAACACATGCTGATGTGCCAAATAAAAGTCTCTGGTTGCATCACTTCATTCAGCTGCACTGGAGCAACTGAACTGTCTCATAATCTACTTTTAAAGGCTTTTCACAAGTTGTAGGATACTACCACCATAGTAGTGTCCAGAAAACACTCACTTTTACTGCCCTCTAGTCCTGTTTCTACACATTCAGACACTCAAAGCTCTTTGACATTTGGGAGACATTAGAGAATCACAGTGTCCACCTGCTGCCAGTCCAGCACCAGAACTCTCAGCACATTAGCTATTAGAGGAGAGACTTAGCCAGATTTGGAAGATGGAGATGATTAGAAATATCCAGGACATCAGTCCTACTCTTTTAGAGGACAGAGGGACCTTTCAGTCTCATTTGAGACATTTATACATAGCAGTGTCCCCGTCACTGCACTGGAGCACTGGGATCCAGGAATAGTGCCTATTGTTGTCCACCACTACCAGCAGGTCTCCCATCCAAATAATGATCAGACCCAGGCCTGCTTAGCTTCAGTAGAATTGTAATTACATCAATAAAGTCAGATGTTCCTAAAACCACTGAACGACTCTGAGTGGGGGCGATAAATTAAGACCTTTAGGCAACAGATTGGAGGATGCTGATTGGCTACATTTATGTAGTATCTTGTGTCAGCATTGGCTTTGATTGGCTGCTGCTTCTCTGACTGTCTGATATTTTTGTCACCTCAGAAGAGAGAGAATGAACCAGGAAGCTCATTTCCCCCAAAAATATTTGATATATTACATGTTATTGTGCATGTTTAGCACAGACAGACTTAAAATATGTAGATATTAATTATTTTAAACATGAAAAAAAAACACAATTTCCACAATGGAGGGCAGCACACTAGCACCCTCTATCGGACAGCCTTCATTGCTGGTGGGTTTTATCTGAAAGAGACGCAGAGGAAATGTACACCTAGACATTCAATACCAGAGAAACAACACAAGGAAAGTGAAAACAAGATAAAGGTGAAGACAATAACAAGAGGTCTGGCTAGGGTGAGGCATGGGCTGGCGACAAGAAGGTAAACAAAAGAACATGAACAGAGACATGAAGATATTTTAGGACAAAGTGGTCAGAGATATGCTGTTTCTTGTGTAAAACATCTTTTAGATGGGCACATATGAGGTCCTGTGTTGGCAAAATATAATTTGTCAGTGGGTCAGTTGGGCAAAATGATGTCACTCCATTTAGGAGGGACCATAGCGAACATACATAGTCCATGGGAGAGTGTTCAGAGTTTACTTTCACTTTCTAAAACAAGATGTCCACAGATGCCCAGCACAATGAGGAGTGATGCTTACCTCTACCTCTGGGTTGGGTTGCCAGATATCACGAGAAATATCCACAACAAACACAACAGATTTTTTGAATCGTATCACTATGAAATTAACATGAGAAATGACCAATCAGGAGAAAAACAGGAAGACTGCAGTGAAAGTATAGAAGAGTCACATCGTAGCCTGATCCTAGCTCAGCTCCTCTGTGTCTGATTCTAGATCAGCTTTCCTAGATCAGGTTTGTGTCTACAGATCCTCCATCTATGATTGTTGCAGCATTCAGCTATACAGTGAATTCATTAATGCATCATAACAACAACAGGAGTTTTGCACAGAAACATCTGCAATATTTAGGTGGTCTTTGAGTTCTGGTGTCTGGTAGCGGTTAGAAGCTAAAGAAGCCATATTTGGCCCTGGCTGATCAAATGAATCTCTGGGAAGTGGAAAATGCCGTCAGTGTAATTGTTCTCAAATCCATTCATTTAAGTAAATGTCCTGTAAATTGGATTTTTTTCACCTTTCTATCTCGTTAACTTTATAAGACTGGCTCATGTCCACTCCTGTGTCTAATTATGTCTCTTTATTCCTACCAGTGTTGGAATGGTAAGAGACAGCAGCTGTCCTGAACAGAAACAGAAGCCCTGCTGAGGAGCAGAGTCTGAAAGATGCTCTCAGTGGAATTGCTCAGTAAGTGGATCAGATGTGGACAGTATTCTGTCCAGTTCTAACAAAAGTCGATATTACAGCACATCCTCTGGCTGCCGGATGAAGTTACAGACCATTCAGCTGCTCAGAACAACAAATTGCAGTATCACTGTACACCGAAAGCAGTGTGGAGATGAATTACTTCATTCAAACATTTAAGACACATTAAATAATATTACATCATCATAATGCTTAGGTACATTTGGCTTCAACTATTTCATTACAATTTGAAAGATTTAATTCATCCCTTCATCATTAAATTTATTATGAGTTATTAATTTTATACATTTTATTCAGTGTTCACTATAAATGATCCAGCTACTAGTGTTTATTATTGAATATCCAGTATGAATTATCCTGCTACTAGTGTTTATTATGCAGTATCCAGTATGAATCATCTAACTACTCGTGTTTATTATTCCGTATCCAGTATGAATTTTCCATCTACTAGTGTTTATTATTCAGTATCCACTATGAATTACCCAGCTACTAGTGTTTATTATTCAGTATCCACTATGAATTACCCAGTATCCACTACATATTACTGTATAACCAGCATGTGTTATTCAGAATACATTATAAATATTTCATTATATACTATAAATATTTAAGCAACTATTATGTATTATTCAGTATCCACTATGTATTACTGCATATCCAGTATGTACTGTATTATTCACTATGGATATATATAATTACATACATAACTGCATAAAATATTTACTAAACTTATGACTTTATGACTTTAAACCATTTGTTTCAGAACCACAGAAGCCAAATAAATGATTTCATATGAAAGTGTATAGAGGAAAACGTTAACACTCACTTTACATAACAGGAATGATTGCAACAGATGACCTTCATATTTAATATTAATATATTCACATAAGCTTGACCATCTGTGTGATTTGACTGAATAAAGTCTATAATCAATTCACTGAATTTGTTTACATTTAGTCTAATTTAGCTGATTTTTAATAAGAAAATTAAAAAAATCTTTTTTTTTTTTTTTTACCTGAACCAACTTTAATGTCTCAGGTTTAACATAAAATTATCGTATTTTGTTCTGACACAAAGAATAAATGAATGTACCCACAGCTTTATATTTTCATGTATACACATAGTTAGTGTGACATCTGTTCAGTCAGGAGATCTGAAACAACATCATTTATCATTAAAATAGGCTTCACTTTGTTCTGAAAATGTTCTTGTGATTTTGTGGGATATGGAGATAAATCTGTCTGCCAGGTTGTTGAATTTCATCATAAAGAGATGATAGAACCTTAAGATGATTTTGTTTGGTTTGCCTGGAGTACATAATTAGTTACATGTCTATTACAGAAGTAATTATCTCTCCATCCATCCATCCATCCATCTAGTAGCTACATAACTGACCATAGCAATTTCCTAAATACACATTAGTAACCATTTGGGACACTATCCCAACCACCTGGCAGCACCTGACCATCCACCTTTTCACTCCTTGGTTTTTCTAATAAAATGGCTGTGTGTGGATGTATAAGGTTGTTGGAGATTTTATAGCAATTCATGCTTCCATCCGAGCTTTATGGAGATCTCATGTTGTTATAAGTTTAAAATTGCTGTGGGTAAACTGTAGAAATCAGCTTTGTCATATTTGCTAAAACTGTCACTACGTCCTGACAGTAGAACAACATCAGGCTGCTCTGACTTCACCTGCTGCTCCACTGTGAATCAACACAACTAATCAGAGTCAGACAGAGTGTCCATTGAAGTGTCAATCACTGCTCATGTGTATGATGTGGCGCACCAGGGACTTTGGAGGCAGAGATGGGGCGGAGCAGGGAGGAAGAGGGAGGGACCTGAAAGTTGTATTTGTTCAAATTGTCATAATAAAAGCTGTGAAATTACTATCACACCTCTACTAGCAAATTACAGCTAATTAAACGTTTAAATGAGCCCTAAAGTCTCGGACCAACCGCCACCTCCACAGCTTCTTTCCCCAGGCCATCACCCTCCTAAACAAGTACCCGTCTCACATCCCTCCACTTTAAACTACTTTGAAACTGCTGCACCTGCACTTTATTATAGTATATTATATCACATAATCTGTATCTACTGTATAACTACTCTCCTCCAAAGAGACACTGCAGTCAGTACACAGTGCACTTTAACAGTCATCTTAACATACTTAAATTACACTTTTGGTAATTTTGTTTTGCTGCTCAATTGTACCACCTACATTGTACATAACTTATTGGACTTCTGCTTGTGTACTTTTTTAGTTAATGTTTCTTATTATATTTTGTGTTTATATATTGTCTAGCTTTATTTTCTCATTCTAGTTAAATGTTGACACCTGCACCAAGAAAAAATCCTTGAACTGCTGGTACTTGGCGAATAAAGATTCTGATTCTGAAATTAACCATATAACATCAACACATGCAGTATATCCCATTTTTATTCTACAAGGCCCATGGCTAATGAGGGCCCATGGTTAAAACGCGAGCCCTAGACGACTGGCTACATTGGCCTAATGCTTAAAACACCCGCTTTCTAGCTTTTAAAGATGGTTTAAAATAAGAGAAATTAAGACATTTTAAAAGCTAACCCAGGGGCAGCCATGGCCTAGTGGTAAGGATCTGGTCTTGTGACTGGAAGGTCGCCAGTTCAATCCCCAAACAGGACAAGACTGAGGTCCCCTGAGCAAGGCATCTAACCCCCTAACTGCTCCCCGGGCACCAGTGTATAAGGGATGCCCAGTGTAAATTGTCACTGCCTAATGTGTTCAATAGTGTGTGTGTTTCACTGCATGAATGGGTTTAATGTAGAAGTCAAATTCCATTGTGTGCAAATCACATTGGGAAAAAGGTGAATCTTAATCCTAATCTTTCACTCATCAAAATACTGTATGATCAGTATTAATAGTATCATTAAAGGAAAAGTGATGATTAAATAGTCACTTTGTTAACATCCAGTCATTACAAGTCAAATGTCATTGATTACTGTGCTGCCATATAACAGTACTCACAGCACAACACTGTACAACCAACAGTAATGTGCAAAGGTCTGCACAGGGCTTATGGGAAAACCTGCAGGGGAGTCAGACTATAGTCCTGACCTTCACGAGAGAGAGAGAGAGAGAGAGAGCAGCACAAACATTACAAAACTGTAATATTAGTCCATCAGGTCAGTGCTGAGTTGTAATCTAAGCACTTAGCAGGACAGCAGCTGCTGTGAGAGCGAGAAGGATGGATTGTGAAAAAGCCACATCACCCTGCAGCTCCATTAACCCTTACTTAACCCTTATATACAGTATATGGATATTTCAGACCCTTCCAACCACACTGTTCATTCACACACAGAGACGTGGTCAGTAAGTGGATGTATAAGACTAGAGATTCTAATTTTAAAAGTAAATAACTGAGATTTAAGAGTTAATAATAAAAGCAAGTGTTAGAGTCTCTTTAAATAAAATGAGCAGCGGAGATACATTCATTGACTTCTAATTATTAGGATGATAAGTACTTATCTGTAGAGTTAAATTAAACTTGTACTTTTAAAACAATGTAACAAAATTAAAACTAATATCTCAACACTGTTAGACCTACAACACAAAATCAACTCAAATGTGTTTTAACAGCATAAGTAACATTACTACTGAATATTCAGAGCTTTCACTGACATTTAAATAACATTGTTCTTCTGAGAGCACACTTTGCTTTTAATTTTCATGAATTTTAAAGTGTTGCTGAGACAAAATAATAACTAAAAGTACTTTGAATGTCCAAAGTGCTATTATAAAAGTTTACAAATACATTTTAGGTGTCTACCAAATCCAAGGACTCCTGGAGGAATCATTACTGCTGGCACTGTTCATGGTTCATTATTGTGTTTTAAGGAACTTTTAAAGACATACAGTGGAACCGTACTTACGAGTTTAATCCGTGCAGGAGCCGAGCTCGTTAGCTGGTTTGCTCGTTAGCTGGATGCATTTTCCCCATAAGAATACATGTAAAACTGATTAATCCGTGTCAGCCGGCCAATATACAGTATACTTTAATATGCTAAATTATGTGTTTATATGGGTTTTTTAAAACATAATCGAGACGACGTCGACGCTCGTGTAGGCTGGCCGCTAAGGAGAGGGAGACCGACGGTGCTCGTGTAGGGTGGCGGCTGAGGAGGACAGGAGGACGGACGTACGTGTATGGCATGGTTACACTTATCATATGAAAAGTAAAAGTAAAATGTATCTAACTTTCTTGTTCACTACCTTTTGCTACCTTAGCGTCGCTTTCACTAGCACTTTCACTTTTACTGGACAGCGGTCAAAGTTTTGACTGACCTCTTCTTCTACGGTAGCATCTAGGGAATGCTACGACTGCAGCGCCCCTAGTGGTTGGCATAATTGAACAAATGTACGCTACTCGTTACTTGGAATTTTATTTGTTACCTGGAACAAAAATATTCCAAGATCTCGACTCATTACCTGGAATACTCATTAGTAGGGATGCTCGTAAGTAGGGTTACCACTGTACTGGGTTCCTGGTTTACTAAATCTAAAATGTGTTCTTGATTTAAAAAAAAACTGCAGGCACTGTTAATGGTTCTGCAACTGGAAACCCTAAAAGATTTTGTTTTTAGAAGCTCTAACATCACTGGGTTTCACCAAGCACTATCATCAGTGTAAGGTTCTTTAGAGAAGCTAAATGCTTCCTTAAGGTTCTGGAAAGCTGAGTGGCTCAACTATTCATGATTTTTAGAATGTAATTATTTAAAACTTAGTATGCATTATGCACATATGACTATGATAAGAATAGGTTTCTAATAAAGTGGCCATTATTCTTTAATCAGTATGAATTCTTCAATATTTACTATAAATTATATTGAATTCTACTGTGTGTTCTTCAAATCTACTATAAAATCTAATACTCAACTCAACTTTATTTATATAGCACCTAAAAGCCAATTCAGCTTCACAGCGGAACCAGAACCAAAATTTAAAAAACGATCAAAAACAGAAACAAGGGAAAAACACACAAAGTAAAAAACAGTAAAATGCAACCCCTGAATAAATGTAATAGAAATAGACAAAAAAACATCATAAAAACTACTAAAATACTAATACAATAAAATAAAATAAAATGAAAGTCTCATGCTGGGTTAAAAGCCAAGGCATAAAAATATATTTTAAGACAAGCATTAAAAATGGATAGTGATTAGGCCTGTCTAATATGTATTGGAAGGTCATTCCATAATTTAATAGAGGAAAGTGAGTAAACACAGTGTTTAAAATCTCCAGCAGCTCTAAAACACCACCACCACATCAGTGTCACTAAGAATGATGGGGCTGATCAAATGGACAATGAGTTTAAGTTTAGTCATCCACACAATTACAGAGCCATATTGTCTTAATATTAGGTGCACTTTTAGCAAAAGAGGTTCTATATAGTACAAACAAGTCAGCTTGTAGCAATAGCAGAAAACCTTTTAGGTACACAGTAAATCTGCCAGTATTAAATCAACACTATTAGAGTTAAATTAACACTGAGAGTGTCAAAATGTAACACTCTCAGTGTTGATTTAACTCTGATAGTGTTGATTTAACACTGGCAGATTTACTGTGTATTATACAGGGTTCTATATAGAACCTATATAGAACCTTTAAGGTAATATAAAGAACAGTGATGTCCAAATGTATTTAGGCCTTTTCTAAATTTAATAGAAAATTATTTAAATGTTAAAAGGTAACATTTTATTGCAGTAACTCAATTTATTAAGTTTTTAAAATGTATTAAATAAATTACTTCAACTAATTTACACAATTTAACTTTGCTCAATATATCAAAATCAATTATTATTATCAATTATTATTATCCAGTACACACTGGAGAACATATCATTTAAATCTGACCAAATTATAAACCCCCAGGGTCGGCCCACTGTGGCATCTTTCCAATAATGCACATACAGAGAATCCTTCAGGCATTGAGAAGGTCCTTTGGGTGTTTATGGTTCTATATAGAACTGGTGCTGTTACCCATAGAACCATTGAAGAACCTTATTTTTTAAGAGTATAGATGCAACTTCATAATACTGGTAAGTGCAACTAAAGCATGTTTTGGGGTGTTCTCGCTGTGGCCTTATCTTCCCCAGTTTATTGTGCTTTCTTAACTGGCGGTGGCTCATTCTCTGGCTGGGTCAGAGGGAGAGTCACTTTGAGAGAAATAATCCTCCAGCAGTGATCACTCATTCAGCACAAACCCTGGGCCATGTGGCTATATTTAGCCTGAGATCACTGCATCTCCTGCACAAGATTAATAGCCTCCAGAGGCAGAGGAGCTGTGGGCTGCAGGTAGAAGCATGGCGCAGATTGATGGTGAGCAATTGGCACACAGTGTAGACCAGAGTGTATCTCTCATTAACAGCTGTACCATATTCATTCCTGCATCTACATCACTGATAAAGACCCACCTGTGCAAGTAGGGCATGGTATGGACAATAGTATGGAAGTGTTTGAGCACATGCCTGTAAGATAAATCTATTTTTTTAATCTAAAAAGTTTATTTTACTAAATAAAGTGAAATGACATTATATATCTGCTAAAGGTGACATATCTCAAGCTTAAGTTGATCAATTATACTTGCACAGTGCTATCGTAGACAGCAGTATTTGCTGGAAAAGGAAACGGGCATCTCCATAAAGCTTATCAATGAGATGGAAGCATGAAATGCTCTGAAATGCCAGTTTTTTTTATCTGAAATACTACTGTCAGGGAGTAATGAGAGTTTTAGCAAATATGACAAAGTTATTTTCTACACAGGTTACCTACAGCAACATAACTAACAACATAAAATCTCCATAAAACCAGTTCCTGCCTCTGGTTCAGAAGCGTTGATATGAGAAATGTAGCCATCATAGCTCTGAGAGACATTCAATTTATTTTATTTCAATTATTTCAGTTCTGAATTTCTCTGATTGTTTACATTTAACTTCTGTTTTCTTTTGTATTTTTCTTCTTCTTTCATTCTCACATCTTCCTTTGTGTTAAGAGAAGGCTTACTGTGCTGTATTATGAACTGTTATTGTTAATTAACATGTAATCGGGTTTAGAGCTATCAATACAACTCCACGGGTGGGGGGCGTTAAAAGTCTCAGCTTTATAACGCTTCTTTATAAATAGTCTTATCTGCAGATAAATCCAGACTGAGCTGTTTATTATGTCTCTGCCTCTCTTTGGTGGAGAAAATCACAGTAATTAGAAAATCACACGGCGCAACATTAATTACAGAGGCAGATGCAAAAACAGACTGTGTTAGAAAGTGGGTGGATCTGAAGGAATGACTTTAGTCTCATACAGCAGATGACAAATGTTACAAATGTAAACGTTGAAATTCATTAAATAGCCTATAGCTCTCATTTGGGCTCCGCCCATTCAGCCTACTGAATCATACAGCCTGCCACTGCTTATCCTCAATTCAGCCTGCAGATGATTCGCCCTGCCCATTTAATCATCATCTGTTAAGCCCCACCCATTTAGTCATCATCTGTTTTGCCCTGCCCATTTACCCATCAGCTGTTTTATCCCTGCCAATTTATTCATCATCTGTTTTGCCCTGCCCATTTACCCATCAGCTGTTTAGCCCTGCCCATTTAGCCATCAGCTGTTAATCCCCGCACATTTAACCATCAGCTGTTTTATCCCCACCCATTTAACCATCAGCTGTTTAGCCCTGCCAATTTAGTCATCATCTGTTTTGCCCTGCCCATTTAGCCATCAGCTGTTAATCCCCGCACATTTAACCATCAGCTGTTTAGCCCCACCCATTTAACCATCAGCTGTTTTACCCTGCCCAATTAACCATCAGCTGTTTAACCCTGCTCATTTAACCATCAGCTGTTTAACCCTGCTCATTTAACCATCAGCTGTTTAGCCCTGCTCATTTAACCATCAGCTGTTTTACCCTGCCCATTTAACCATCAGCTGTTTAACCCCGCTCATTTAACCATCAGCTGTTTAGCCCCACCCATTTAATCATAAGCTGTTTAGCCCTGCCCATTTAGCCATCAGCTGTTTATCCCTTCCCATTTAACCATAAGCTGTTTAGCCCTGCCCATTTAACCATCAGCTGTTTAGCCCTGCCCATTTAACCATCAGCTGTTTAGCCCTGCCCATTTAACCATCAGCTGTTTAGCCCTTCCCATTTAACCATAAGCTGTTTAGCCCTGCCCATTTAGCCATCAGCTGTTTATCCCTTCCCATTTAACCATAAGCTGTTTAGCCCTGCCCATTTAACCATCAGCTGTTTAGCCCTGCCCATTTAACCATCAGCTGTTTAGCCCTGCCCATTTAACCATCAGCTGTTTATCCCTTCCCATTTAACCATCAGCTGTTTAGCCCCACCCATTTAACTATCAGCTGTTTAGACCTGCCCATTTAACCATCAGCTGTTTAGCCCCACTCATTTAACCATCAGCTGTTTCTCCCTGCCCATTTAACTACCAGCTATTTAGCCCTGCCCATTTAACCATCAGCTGTTCAACCCTTCTCATTTAACCATCAGCTGTTTAGCCCCGCTCATTTAACCATCAGCTGTTCAACCCTTCTCATTTAACCATCAGCTATTTAGCCCTGCCCATTTAATCAAGAGCTGTTTATCCCTGCCCATGCACACTTGATGCAATACCAACTAAACTATTTAAAGAGGTTTTACAAGTTATAATCAACCCACTTTTAACAATCTTAAATTCATCCCTTAGACTAGGTCACATGCCCAGAGTATTTAAACTAGCAGTTATAAAACCCCTGATCAAGAAACCAAATCTGGATCCTAGCATATTGTCTAATTATAGACCGATTTCAAAC
>BRDA01077768.1:0-24412 GCA_036984385.1 Crenuchus spilurus
AAATATTAGATGTTGGCACCTCCACATTATTGCATTCAGTTTTTATTCACAATTTGTTTAGTGTCCCAACTTTTTTGGAATCCGGTTTGTAAATAGACGTGAATCAAAGAAGACAGAATAAACTGAAACATGCTGTTCTTAAGAGTCAAAGACTTGGGGTTATTAAAGTTTTACTGGGTAGCTGCAGTCAGTAATATTTGTTTATTTGAGCTTTGGCAGAGTTTGTGTGGTCCAGAGTTATTGAGCATGGACAGACAAAAAGCAGAACAACAGGTCAGTTAGCATGGGCACATTAGGCTTGTGCTTTAAGTTGCCCACAATGAACATGAGACAAATAAAAGATTGAGTGATTATTGGCAATTAATGGTCAGAAAAATTTCATAATTGTGACAACCGTATGTTTATGTGTACATTCTCAGTTATTCAGTGGTCTTATAGTCATGTTGTCGTGCTGATATTTAGAGGGGTAGTAACATTGTTTTACAGGCACTACAATGATTAGGCTGCCTGCAAATGTACCTGTAAATTAGCACCTTTTTATCTACTGACCTCATGAGCACAGGCCAATTGTTTAAAAATAATCTGCTCATGCTGATTATTTAATAATGACAGCAATATACCGATTTATCAGGCAACCAATTAATTAGTCTGTCGGTAATATCAGTACATTACACTCCACAGCAGAATCAGATTGAAAACAGTCAAAACAGCCTTTTCTTGTTTTCTGAATCCTGTTATTAGGTTTTAGTCCTTATATACATATTAACTTACACCTTATATTTCTTATTGTATACATTTACATATACAACAGTTAGCAGAATATAAATGTAATCACAGGATTTGTACATGTACTTAACCTGTACTCTGTGTATTCAGAGCAAACAGATCTGTAGTTTTGTCATTACAGAAATTTGTTCTGTATAGATCAGGGTCAACACTTGAACGTGAATGAACCTGTGTGTTCAACTAGCAGTACTTTGAAGCAATCAGGTTACACTACCCTTGGACAGCTAATAACCCACAGGATTAAATCCTAAGCACTATAAGTTTCCATTTTGTAAATCTGTGAAAGGCTTTGCTTTGGAATAGGCTTGCCTATTTAAGCGGGAAACCAAGCTAGTCACTCCTCCTGAAAGCAAAGTACACATTTTCTGTGCGTCTTTCACATCAGTTAATGTAACACTTTCCTTCACCTCCTCCCATGGTTCCTGCTAACAAACTTGACTTTTTTTACAGATCTTCCCCAGCTGAAGCTGCTCTGTGGTGCTGATTTCCTGGAAACCTTCAAAGTGGCTAAACTGTGGAGAGATGATCACATTGAGGAGGTGGTGGGCCGATTCGGCCTTGTGTGTGTGAGCCGTGGCGGGCTGCAGCCAGAGAGGTCCGTGCATGAGTCCGACCTGCTTTACAAGCACCGACGCAACATATTCTATGTACGGGAATGGATCCGCAACGAGATCAGTGCCACCGAGGTCCGTCGAGCTCTGCGCCGAGGCCTCAGCATCAAATACCTCCTCCCAGACTCGGTCATCAGCTACATCAATGAGCACAACCTGTACACACAGGACAGCGAGCTAAGGAACAAAGACACTAAACTACGTCCTCTCACCAAGCAGAGCATTCTGGACTGAGTCATACACAAGTGTGATGTGATTTTTCTGAAAGTACTCAGTGTGTGCTGATAATAGTGCCATATTGGTAGATGGATGCATGAAATCACTGTATCTGTGTCTGTTTAGGATTTAAGTTGACCAATATTTGGTAAGAGTACAGTAAGGGTTACTTGTTCTGGGTAAATTGAATATTGAGACAGTGCATACTGTACAGATATTAGATTTATTTACCAGAAAAAACTGTTCTGGTGCCCTGTACATGTTCTCAGAACTGATAAAGTGTCTATAAAACATAACAGAAGGCGGCAAACATGTTCTCACCTTTTTTATTTTTTGCCAATTTTTATCCCCTTCCCAATGTACTAGTAGCCAGTTAACCCATCCCTTCTGCGAGGAGGCTCTCCCCATCACTTTGCACTGTCCCTGACTTTAGGAGGACGAAGTCAAGCAAAGTCTTCCTCCGCTGCGTGTGATACAGCCACTGCCTCTTTTCGAAACTACTGCTGATACACCGTCACTGTGGAGCCAACGCAATTGGAGGAAAGCGCAGGATTCCCAGCTCCGAATGGACCAATCAGTAGACGCCTGAGACAGCAGACATTGCAATGTGTGAGTGATAGAGAGAGAGACAGCGCCATCTACCCACCCAGAGAGAGCACAGCCAATTTTTTTTGCCCCTTTGGGCCCCAGCTGTTGATGACAAACAGCATGACCGGGATTCAAACTTGCGATGCTCTGGTCATAGTGTCAGCATCTTAGCCTGCTGAGCCACTCGCCTTTAAAGTATGTTGAAGCACCATTATTGCTTTTCATTTTTGGACCTTTTGTCATGAAACATTTACACGAAATACCTGGTGTAAAAGTTAACAATTAACCACAGATTTGATCATGAAATGCATCAGACATGATTGATATCATGAGATAAGCACAGACCCTGATATCCTGAGGTTACGTAGAGTAGCACAGATGTGTGCCCTGGTTATTCAGTTTTATCATCCCTTCCTAAAGAGGTGAACATCTTCACATAAGTGCATCAGTGGTGTGGGAATAAATGTGAGCCTATCATTCCCTGGGTTGCCTCGTGGCAGGGGATTTAGTGTTTATCCCTGCTAGCGACGCTTCCCACCTCGTCTCAAAGCCGCATGTATGCGCTCTGCCAGTTTGGGATTTGTTGACTTTTGCTTGAATGTCACAGAAGATAAATAACAGAGCCTTTACACACTAGAGAGCAAACACTGCTTCTCTGTTTCCAGTTGTACATAATATCATTGGTGCTGTCATCTCTCGGAAGACCTTTCATCCGCTTTTGTTGGGTACGAAAGAAGACGCCATTCTCAGTGCTTCAGTGCCTAAATCAGAAGGAAATGTGGTTTGGGATTGTTTAGGTGATGTCTGTCTGATTTAATCGACTTCACTGATTATTTGATCTAAGTTTGCCATTTTGTCTGAGGGTGGCATTCTGTTTGGGCTGTTTTTTAAGCCCCAGTACCAACACCAACAGTCTTTCTTGTGTTTTGGGTATTAGGTTTGTCTTTCATCCTTTCATTCTTTGGGTAGAGGGATTGGCTCATTTGCACTGACACACTGCTGTGCTGAATGTTTTGGCACACCAGTGAGAAGCAGTGTTGTGCCAAGGGTTGTTTTAATGACATTTTAAAAGATTAGCTATTCTGTTAGCACCACCGCAGAGGAGCGCAGACCTTACTGAGCAACATGTTCTTTGAAAAGTAACTGTAAGATCGAAAGCAGTCCTCCTCAGTGGGTTCTGTCTTGTCCTGTATTTTTAATAGTGTAATTAATGTTTAATACATGGTCCTATGGCACAGTCTTCAGACAAATAAGGACCAGTAAGTTACTGCATTGTTGTCTTAATCAGCTGTTTTGGGTTTGGGTAATACTGTTTAATTTCTTTATTTTTTGAGGCCATCAGGCAGTCAGAATATTGGCATTGTGTTCAGTGTGCCAGCAAATATGCAAATGAGGTAGAAAGTGGGTGGAGAGATGGGAGATGGAGTTTGGGTTGCTGTGCTGTGTTGTAATAGGATTAAAATGGTCTTGTTAAAACTGGAGATTTTAGAAGGTGGTCATTGAACTGCAGGTTTCCATCAAAACAATACAAGACACTTAAAGTGTGAAGGAAACACCAGAGGTTTAAAATGCCCGGTCTTTACCACGGCTTCTGGAAAATGATCAGTAATGAGAACTTTGAAGACTATCTGAAAGCTCTCGGTGAGTTCAGCAGCAGTTTGAAAGTCATCTTATGTTTACTTTGGTTAATCTTGTTTCTTTTGCCTTTTTAACCAGACATGTTATGTAATTATGTTTGATTAGTGTGTTTATTGAACACTGCTGTATTTCTCTATTCTGACTTAATATTTTAAACATCTTGTTCAGACTTTCTTATTTATTTTGGTTTTATTTCTGGCAGATGTAAACATTGCTGTGAGAAAAATTGCTACCTTGGTGTTTTGTGACAAAGAGATCAAGCAAGATGGTGATCACTTCATCATACGGACCTTCAGCCCATTCAGGAGCTACACCATGGAGTTTGACATCGGCCAGGTGTTTGAGGAACATCTGAAAGGAATTGATGATAGGAAGTGTATGGTACGTATATCTGATATGGTACATATACACACACACGTCCCATTGAGTCCACATCTGGGTGGAGTTTCCACGTTTTCAGTTGAAACGCATGGCAGTCAGATGACTTAGTATTGACTAATTTAGCCATGAATATACCCTTAATTGCTGATATGACAAAAAAATAATAATCAGCACTAGAGCAGCTAATAACATGTATATTGTGAAAAAGTTTATTTATTTCAAAAAGGTAAACTCATGAAAATCAGAAATACATAATCTCAAGTAATTAGAATATTTAATTTGGAGTTTTAATAAATTAATATTCAAACAGTATCAACGTTAAAACAAAAAAGGCTTCAAATATATCACTATGTTTAATGAAAATAAACATCTTTACCTGTGTAAAGGGAGCAACTTTACCTTTTCCATTCAATTATGAACACTAATGAACTTTACTATTATATACAGTATTATACATTTTTTGTGTAGTGTTTTCAATTCTATAGTGTACCAGTTACTGCTCGATATTTCACAAAACAGTGACATGATTGGCATTTATTTCAGAGAAACTAATGTTTTTTTTTTGGGTGAATAATTATTAAATATTATAAAATAAAGAATTATTCCCCAGTAACAATATACATTCATCTTCATCCTCCTCAGTGCGATAATACATTGGTTCTGTATGCTTGAGTTCAGCTATTGACTGAAAGCAGAAGCAGCCATAGACTTTAAATTAAATGTGATGTCATTGACTCCTGTTTTAATTGGTTCGTGTCTTTGCTTATAAAAGAACCATTCCAGCCACAACATGAAAATTGGGGTTTAAGGTGAATTTCGCTAACCAGGCAATAAAAAAAACTTAATAAGACATGCAAGAAGATAAATTAGGCTACATAAAAGTGTTTCATTTGCTTATAATCGTGTTACTCGACAAGGGATTGTTAAAAGAAAAATGCCTGAAGCATTTAATAGATTGGCTGCCTTTATCAGCTCAGCTTATTGAAAAGTTAACTTGTAGCTACAAGTTAAAATAAATGAACATTTTGTGAGCTGTGTATTTTAATGTGGATGATAGAAAATTGTCCAATTTTCAATGGAGCCCAACTATGATTAAAGCCTAACAACCTTTGATTTATAATCGGTTGAGTTACAAATAAGGAAATGGTCAAAAACAATGAATTATGTAAAGTACAGATCCTTGAAAAAGCTCCTTAACGGCAGCAACTAAAAAGCTGCTTAACGGGACGGGTTTTGTGCCTCCACAGTTTCAACATAGTGTTTTATAATGGGATGGAAATAGACCTTGACTAGCTACATTATGCTAATGGTCTACATAACGTGTACTTAGAATATACAGACTTTGCTTTACTCATCAGCTATACAACGGCTAAATGTATGTAGAATTTTAGGTACCGCCTGTTTAAAAGACCATCAACAGTAATATATGGAGTGATGGTGGAGTACTATCAGTATAAGCACTGTATCCTGTGCATTTTCATTTAATATTTTCTCACTCTTCCATAAACACTCCTATAGGTTAGAGGTGTAGCCTGTATTAGTCCTTATCCTTCATCACCCATGCATGCTTTAATCACATAATTCAGAGGATTTCAGGGCAGCAGGTAAGAATAATTTAGCAGTCTTGCCATGGTGATCTGTTCCTTATGAGAGCAATGAGAAGCAGCTCCAGATTTGTCACAGCTCTGCATAGAGCATGTAACAACCTTTCTAAATGATTATCCCACTGGGCTGTTCATAGCCAGTCACTTTTTCTTTATGGACTGGAAAGCTTTAATGGTCCACCTTTTTCATGCTTTTTCACACTTCCCTTCACAATAGCACTAAATCTTTGAGACATTGCATACTTTCTTCACTCTTCATTGGTCTTCCATCTTTCTTTCTCTGACTGTCTCATTCTTTTTCTTTCTTTCTTTCTTTCATTCTTGTTCTTGGAGGAACTTTGGCATTAGTAAGAGTCTATGATGACCTTGTCCTTTTGGTCCTGGTGGAAAGTGACAGTGTGTCAGTGCTGCTTTGTTCTTGTGATGCAGACAGCCATGCTGGTATCTCCTCACTAAAGGCCAAAGCTTTGTTCACACTCATTCACTGTGTCGGCTGGAAATGGCGTGTGAAATCGCTCTCTGGGCCTGTTAATGACTAACAGCAGCTCCGCACTCTGCGACCCACCGTCTCTGTAATGAAATGCCAGTCAGCGTTCAGTACCATCCTTGAGGAGGCACCATCACTGAGGCTGCTTGAATCATCTCCTGCTTTCTGCTTGCCGCTCTCTTTCTTGCAGTAGCATGTAATTGGAAGGGAAGATTCATTTGTTCTAGGCACGCCATAATTCTCTCATCTTCTTCTCACAGTGTGTGTGTGTGTGTGTGTGTGTTTGTGTGTAAGTAAGTAATTGGTTATTTCCTCTTCAGGTTGACTGTGTGATTACATCTCTTCAGCCGCTTGTGAATCTTTTTTGTGTTGGATTCCACATACAATGACCAGTGTACATATGCGCACTATGACACTTCCCTTGTCTGTTTTTATTCCGTTAGACGACCGTGACCTGGGACGGTGAAAGACTGGAGTGTGAGCAAAAAGGTGAAGTAGAGGGCAGGGGTTGGACTCACTGGATTGATGGAGACCACCTTCATGTGGTAAGTATGTTTTTTCCGACATGCTATCCTCCAAAAGCACCTCCAACCTACTGTACATGAATTGTATATTAAAGCAGATCAGACGTGTACCCTGCTGTATATGTATCACTAGTCTATGCCTGAGATATGTAACCTTGCTATACTGTATTTTAAAGCATGCCAATCGCATAGCTACAGGGGCCCTGGAGGTGCCAAGGCTCCTCGCTTTCTAAAACCAGACCGCCTTAAATTTCCAATTCAGAAAAAGTGCCTCTGATGTTCTTATACAGGATGAACCCAAAGGCACTGACTTATGTTCTTGCCTTTTTTCCCTAAAGTGAAAAACGCTGAAAAGCAAATTTGATTAGATTTACATGTGGTCCACATTTCTGTAACATAACACTGTGGGTGAGACAGTGTATATTTTTTTTTACATGCTTGTGCACATATCAAAAACTCACTTAATCATAGCTCAAGTGCTGATTCCAGTTATCAGAAAAATGATCTCAGATTACTGGTCAGGGCAGATAATCAGTCAACCAATAAAGTGCACTACAATTTATAATAAAGTGTCATATTTGCATTTGTTCATCTTAGAGGATATGCTAGTTTAATCAGAACATGTCAATTAACCAGACTGTTACACGAGGCTGTATGAATTAAGGCTGAATTCAATTTCAGAACAGCTCTTGAAATAAAACTCTCCCTCACTATTTACCAAAACTAAACTGCAGAGCGTTCATGAGTCATACAGGCATCTGTTTTTCCAGGCTGATTGGTGCAGGTATCAGGGACACCAGCACCCCATAAATATCAACCATAATAAACCAAAAACACTCCTGTCTGCTCCAACACGTGCTTGTGATGTCCCTCAGGGATCCATGTTAGCTAATGTTAATGTTTCACTTGTCTTATAGGTTGAATGTCCCATAATGAATGAAAATATTTAGGCTACGTTCACATTATCAGGCTGAAGTGACTCAAATTCATTCTTTTGCCTCAATGCGGCTCAGTTTTTCAGGGCTGTGTGGATGTGTCAAATCCCATCTTTTCAAATCAGATTTGTGTCACTTTCATATGTGGTTCTAGATCAGATACATATCCAATCCATTGACATGTGACTTGAATCTTACATCGAACTGAAGCTCTAATGCTACTGAATTTTAATTATGATACCCAATATGAATGCAATGATCACTATTATTAATATCATTAATGTTTTATACTATAGCACAATGTCAGACTTAACTTATGATGTAAATCTCTATCAGTAGTTTGATCAGAGGAGGATGGATCCCCTTTGTGAGTCTGGTTCCTCCCAAGGTTTCTTCCTCCAGCCTTGAGGGAGTTTTTCCTTGCCACTGTTGCCTTCGGCTTGCTCACATCGGTCTTAGATTCAGTTTGTTTGATATTAAATATGTAAAGCTGTTTGTGACAACGCCCATTGTAAAAAGCACTATATAAATAAATTTTGATTGATTGATTGATTGAATGTGACGGTCAGATCAGATTTCATGTATTTTTGCTTGTACACATGCGCATGGTGGGTGAGCCAGTGTTGGCTTCTCTTGTATAATCACATCGCTGTAAAAACAGTAAAAGCAGCCAGCTGGCATTTATTCACCTCCTTCACCTGATCATGTACAGTCCAGCACCTGTTTACTGTCCTCCTGAGCAAAACACCATCACACATCAGCTACTAACACATCTGTTTTACTAGTTTCAAATAGTCTGCTCACAAATACAGGGTTGCCAGATCTCCCAAATCTCCTAACGATTTTGCAACAGAAAGCCACACTACACAAAAACTATCCCAAAATCTAAAGTGACACATACATTACAGTGAGCTATAAAATGTACATCTTCAAATCTTACTTTCTCATTTATTTCATGCAAAAACTCTGCAAACCACCAAAATTTTTAGCGATAACTGTATTTTTGCAAACCTGGCAACCCTGCACAAATGTGACGGTTTTTTGTTGTTGGTGATGAAGGCGACGTGTATACACGTATCAGTGTGCACATGCCAGCTGTTTCAGGGACAGATTAATTCACATTACAGACAGATACAGCTCACTTACATTTTTTAATGTGAACCATCAAGCAAAAAATCGGAATTGAGCAAAGTGGCTTGTAATGTGAACGTAGCCTTAGAGACTCTGTAAATGAAATGAATTTAGACCATGAGTGAAGCATTAAGACGTGATAGGTATTTATATTGCCTGCTACGTCTACCTCTGTATTAGACTGCACAACACCACATCTCCAAACATGCTCATTTTTGCTCCTTCTCAGCCCCCAACACTTTTAAACCATGAGTCGCTTTTAGAACTGGAATAGGGCAAAAAACAGTGACTTTCTATGCCTCCCTGAGGGCCGAGTTGGGAAAGTGTACCTTTGGATTGGCAGTTTTAGTAGCTCACAAAGTAAATCTAATGATGATAATTTATAGTTTATTGCTATTGATGTTCCTTTGATGAGACAACTCGTACACGGGAGCAATAATAAACCAATTAACTCTGTTTTGCATCATAATTATGCATTTCAGACGCTGTTTGCAACAATGTAAATTAGCTGTTGACTGTCTGAAGTGCTGAAAGGCTAACAACAGATGTTTGACTTCAGCTGTGTCCTGATTATGCCTGAATGTTATTGAACACCACAACTGCATTCGGCTGCAACTGGCACCTGCTGGCGAAGTCAACTAGAAATTATGACACATTTACTCAGCAGTAAATGTCAATGAGATGTGATTGGTTTAAGATGTATATATGTGTTTATCTGAAGGAGATGAGAGCACGAGGAGCAGTGTGTAAGCAGGTCTACAAGAGGACTTAAACCTGGGCTAGAGCAGAACCACTGGCTGGAAAACCATCTGAGTCACAGAGACGCCTCAAACATGTGAAAAAGATGTTTATTCATTCATTCTTTTATTGCTTTATTTGAATTCTCTCATCAAATCTGTATAGAGTGCACTTACCTCAGATCCTCTGATCAACAACAAACACTGATAAATGTACAGTAGTTCTCCAGTAAGGCTCAGTTTGTGGCCAGTAATGAGAGCAGATGGGAAATATAGTAGGGGTGTAATGATGCACTTTATTCACAATTTGATTTGATTCACAATACTGAGCTCACATTTCGATTTTCTTGCATATTTTAAACGAAATTGAAGAAAATGTGTGGTGTTCCTTTTTTATTTCTGAAGTGTAAACAATGCAAATAATGCACCTTCTTGTTTACATTTTAAACAAACACTATTTCATGTCTTGCAATAAAGAAATGTACTGTATCTGAATATAGATGATGTAATATAGCTTCACCATATTTTAAGTAACCAAGTGAAAACAGTCTCTTTTTTGGAATCATAAGTAAAATAATCTTTAAAATGTAAACTAAAATAATCCAGTGTCCATTGCAGAATGGAAGAAGCTGTGAGGCTACTAAGGAGATTAGAGAGTGGCTGTATGGAAATCAGATTTGTGCTGTTCTGGTTAAATAGATGGTGACCTCTGGTGGTGAAACAGTGTAAATGCATTGGATGACATAATGAACAGGGTGCACGTGATATCAAATTCTACAATGTAAATGTTTTTTGTACAAATCATATTTTTGCCTCTAAATGGATCATTACTCCCCTACAGCCCTGTCCCCTCATTTCTTCATTGCCCTGTAAAACATTCTGACTGGACATTAAACAGCCTGTGTTCTACATTTTTATGTTTGTTTGTTTTTTTTAATCCATAGTTTGTATATTCTAAACCTGTACGTATTCATTTCCACAAGATCACTTTACAAACTTTCTATACGTTATGGTTTATTATTTTACTATTCTTTTAATATAAAAGTATATACAGTGCCAAAAAAGTTGACATTAATTCAGTACCTGTCCCCTCTTCTTCCACAGTCATGTCTTTGTAGTGTGTGCAGCATATGCTTTTGCATTATCTTGTTGAAAAATGCATGGACGTCCCTGAAAAAAATGTTGTTTTTAAGGTGGCATATGCTCTCAGTGTACTTTTCAGAAGTGTAAATGACCTTTGCAGTGAGCACTTACACAGTCCTATACCATAACAGACTCTAGCTTTTGGACTTGTTGCTGCTGATAATCTGGATGGTCCTTCTTGTCTCATACACAGCATCCATGTATGACCACGATACATATTTCCACTGTGAGATGACCCAGAGAACTCAGCACCACTTCAAGACATATAACTTCTAGATATTTAACATAAGGCTCTGTGTATAAGTGCAATTTGTGAATGTAACTTTGCTTGACAAATGTTTGCCAAATGTTTGCCAAAGTGATACCTTGCCCAATGTGGCAATGACTGCTCTTGATGTGGGGCCATCTGAGGGATTTCAGATCACAGGTCTTTGCACACAAATTCCTCCAGATTTTTTGTCATAAAATGATGTAATGCTTTGAGGAAAGCATTTGCTGACAAACTAGAGATCATCTGCCCAGCTATGCTCCTCGAATGTTTTGTGGATGCATCTTTTGCACCAAATCATGACTAGTCACCTGTTGACGTTACCTGTTTGAAAGGTCGTTATTTAGGGTTTTTTTTATTTATAAAAAATATGCAATTTATTATAAGCCTTATATTGCCCTAATTCCCACTGTTATTGGAATGTGTTCCAGGTCTGAAATGCAGGAATGGAACAAATTAAATGAAGTTGACCAGATAAAACATGCAATTTTTTAGGTTCATACTGTCTGCAGTTAAAATTAAAGTAAATATAAGAATCAGTGCTTGTTGTGTTTTGTGAGTTTTCTTTCCGCACTGGCTATACCATAATCACCTTTTATTTTTTCAATTTGGGGTTGTATATAAATTATATCTGTACTTATTTGCGACCCCTTATTGGGCCTCCTTCATGATCTGAAATGTTTAGAACAAACTGTTGGGTCTGAAATCCTCAGAAACTGAAAAATGTTCAGCCAGTCTTCTCAGATGTTTTTTTTTTTAAGAGTACTGTACATGTTTGCTTCCCAAAAACCAGGAACACAGCAACATTCAGTAATCCTCTTCACTTCTCCCTTTGTAATAAGCCATATGCAAACAGATTGTCTGCAGGATCTGCAGTCCTTGTGACTTAAACATAAACAGGCTGTAGCCAGAATGAGCAGTCATATATGTAAATGTGTTCAGGGTTGTGACATTACCGCTTAGTGATGTTTTCCAGAGTATGATCTACACCAGGTTTGTCCTGTAAGGCTGGTGTCCAGTGCAGTTTGGTGAAATCTCTGCTCTGACATTACAATTACATCTGGTCATTACCTGCCGAGCTGAATCAGCTGTGTTTGATCAGGAACATCACCAAACTGCATGAATCCGGCCCTCCAGCACTGCAGTTTAACACCCCTGATCTACACAGTGAAAGGCATGTTTTGATGAATGAATGTTGAGTTAAAAGCATAAACTAGACGATTTTCACATAAATTACTGCACCTCTGTACATTTACATGAAATGCATGTTGGTCCCTTTGCTGTATGTTCAGGGTTGTGTAGGAGACCAGAGCTTGTGCAAGAACAACATGCAGTTGTGGAGTGTGAATAATCAATATCCCACACACTGAGTCCTTCGTGGAGTCAAACTGTAGCCTCTGTTCACTGTACTTCAGCAGTAAGAGCTGACACAGGGCCATGTCATCTGTCTTAGGAAGTTACTGCCAAACTGTATTTTTCCACTTAGCGGGGAGGGATGTAGAGGCAGGCTGACAATCAGGCATTGCTCTGTTAAATTGTTCCAGAGAATCTGGGTTTTGGAGAGCCATTAAAATGTATTGTGAAATGGAGGAATATATCAAAATGGCAAATTGAATTTGGAGTGGCTCACTGGACTTCCCTCAATTTTTAAGTAATTTACCGTTCTGTTAACAAGTAATTCTCATATACCAATGTCAGTACTGTCAAATTGTGTTTTTTAGAGGGGGGCAGCCATGAGCTTTGCAGTTAAGGAACCAGGCTTGTGATTGGAAGGTCACTGGGTCAATCCTCTGGACCTACAGGACATGACCTAAGTGCCCTCTCACTACCGCATAGTGTGTGTATGTGTGTGTTCCACTGGATAGAAATATGGAGGTCAAATTCCTCTGTGTGCAAGCTCATTGATCAATGTGTCACTTTCGCTTCAACTGAGACTCAGAAGATGTGGACTTAATGATGGTTATTCTGATAAGCAGAAACCTTAATAATGAAGGTATAAATTGATTGATTTTTTTTAAATAATTTACATTTTTTAATGAAACTGTGATAAGTTGTTCTGTTTTATGCCAGAATACATCAGAAGGAACTAGAGCAGCCTAAAGTCTAGAGGGTGTTAAAGAAATCCATATTTTCATGTAAGGATCCATTTTTAAAAAGAAACAAACATCAGAACTATCAATATTTCAGTATCGATCCACCCTTCCTTATTTTTTAGGCTTTTGAACATGAGCACTCTCTGAAACCAGATTGCGAGGTGTAATATCTAATAGAAAGGAACATGTGATTTTCGTGAAATTTGTGGTGTTATTTACCCTAAACACTATAAAGCCTTCTGAAATATATAATTATATGCAGGTTCCATATTCTCATAGTTTTAATAATGGATGATCTTTCATACTGTGCTATCAAATCTGTAATTTTATTTAAGTAACATCTGCATTTGCCAGGGAATTATTCAGCACATAAAACAGATTTTACATGGAAAGCATTGTTAAAAATGTAATGATTTTTTGGGTTAAAGAACCATGTAAGTACATTCCTCATTATTAGAGTACATTTACTCCAGAGCTGCACCTAACAAGATGACTTTTTTATTATTGATGTGTTTATGCATTTATTCTGTCAGAAAGTAACTTTTATCTCCATAACGGTGCTGTTTCAGGAGAAAGACATTCTTAATTTTTCAGTTAATAATGAGATTCTGTCATCTAAAGTGTGTGTGTGTGTGTGTGTGAGAGAGAGAGAGAGAGAGAGAGAGAGAGAGAGAGAGAATTGATGCATATGAACAAGACCAGTGGATTTTTTTACTCTTCAACATTTCTGGCAACATATTGAAGGTTCTCCTAACCATCCTTATGAGAAATATGACAAAAAGGAGACCTGAGACACTCCTGGTCTAGATGAACATAACAGCAGGAAATCTGATAAATCCTGATGAGAAAAAAATAAGCTCATATTGAAATGACTGTGTTTTGTAACCATAATTATTAGCCGAGCAAAGTGTGAGATTTTAATTTGAGATGTACTAAAACTCAAGATTTTTGTTTCCAGAGCAGAACATCTCAGCAGTAGATCTAAAACCTAAGCTAACATCTCCCTTCAGTTTCCATCTGATCTCATTGTCTAAACTGCTGAATATTTGGGAGATCTTTTATTTTTTTTCTTTCCTCTGGGAACTGTAATTTTTTAATTACTGCAAAATTAATACTGTTCTCCAAACTCTCAGTAAAGAAAGATTAAACAGCCTCAGAGTCAACCTGCTACTCCTCCACAGAACCGCCCACGGGTCCAATTCCTTCCACTCAGAGCAGCATTACTTTCTTCTTCTCATATGAAAACTGATACCCGCTTCTTTCCACTCAAATTGTTGATTTCTGACTATTTTGAGCTGCTAATTAAAATTCTGCTTCTAATAAACAATGTCATGTCTTCTATTATAATAAGTGTTGAATTTTGGTTTCAATCCTTTAACGATGTTTGAGCATCAAACAAATAGAACTGATTTATTATTTGGAAATTGAAAATATTAATTGCTGCCATTTTGTTAGAAGAATTCTTGTTGTATACAAGACTTGAGCTGCTGCAGAGTTCGTGGTCACTGTTGTATGATTCTCCTCTTTATGATGTGCCATACATTTTCAATAGGAGTACGATCAGGCAAGCACACACACACTGTTGTAATTCATGCAGAATGAGGTCTGCCATTGACCTGCTGTGCTCCTGGGAAAGGACATTGTGTTGAAATCATCCAAAATACCAATCTAAGCCTCATCAATGGTACCTTCACATACTGTACATGCAGATCAATGGGCAATGATGTACACAATGACATCACAGATGTTTTTGTTTGTTTTATTTTATTTTTTAACAGTCTGAATGGTCTTTTTCATCTTTGGCATTTAGAATCTGATGTCCAAAAACAAGCTGAAAAATGGAAATCAGAACACATTTCCAGTATTTCAGGAAATTTCAGCCCAAGGGAACTAGCTGATGTTTAATGCATTTCCATGATTATATGTTTTTGTCTTTGCATAACACAGTTCCTTGATCCGGCAGTCAGATGCAGCACAGTAGCAGGACAGTTTCTCAAACAATACCACCTGAGGGCTCAATGATTTTGTATATTCAACAGCCATTTCCTCTCATGGCCTTTAAGCACTCAGATTTCCTCTGACTACCTGAATCTTTTCATTATATTATGAGCTGTAAATGATGAAGGACCTAAATTCTTTGCAGTCTTGAACTGAGAAACACTGTCTTTTAACTGACTGACAATTATCTCAAAAAGTTTGCACCAAAGTGGTGAACTATGACCCATCCTTACTGGCAAAGACTAAACCATTGGCTGCTCCATTTATACTCAATACTGGGGAATTCACATGTTACCAAAACAGTGTTGCTTGTACTTCATAGTCTTATTTTGCCTGTGTTGCAGGCATCGATTTCTAAATTTGTTTATATGTACCAAATATAATTACAGTAAGTTTGTCGTTGAAAAGACTGAAAATTCTGTTTGTCTGTTAAAGGTTCAAGTGAATTACCAAATTAAAGATTTGTTATTGAATGTTTGGTTAGCTTGACTGGAAATGGGGTTCGTCAGTTAAACCTGTATAATGTCCCTTCAGTGCTGTGCAGCCTCAAAAATCATTTCTTAGATTAAATTTATAGCAGTAAATTGTATGCATGTATTAATATACTGCACATCCGAAAAAAACACATTTTCTGACCATTTGAAGGGTTCTATTATAAAAATTCATCAACATTTTGTGTTTATTTAAGGTAGTTCCTGCATAAAAACTCTAAAATGAGGTTGAAACAAAGTAAAACCAAGACTTTTGATCAGACAGACTAATTACTTTAGAAAGTGTTAGAGATTTAGGGATATTATATATTCTAGACTTACTTTGATGATTTTATCATAATTTGTCTCAACTGTAGGATGTTAGTGTTTGTAACTGTGAGTAAATTAGAGTTCAGAAACTGGTTACAGTAGGTTAGTGAGAATTCATTGTTGACGGCAAGAAATGGATATTTCCTTCATCAGCTGTCCAGAGATACGTTTGGCAGCCCTGCACTCTCAGTTTGGAGTGATGTTACACAATTATGATAATCTGTTGCCTCATATAAACCAGTTAAGACCCTCCAAATATGTTTAGTTACCATTTTGAGTGGCAGGTGTTTTAACCTACCTGTCATGAAGGCTTGTTAGCCTGAGGCAGAGAAGCCAAAAGCTGTATTGAAGTGTTGTTATAAAATTTTTAAAGTACAGAGACGAGCCAGAGCAGAAATATGGTTCAGTATTGTTTTCAGATATCATTGTTTTCAAAGAATGAAAGGTTTATTCAAGGTCTCTTTCAGGGGAGCTCAGCTCTTCCTGGCTCACAGTCATTTCAACACTGAAGTGACTGTTGGCTTTATAGCTTTTATGGAAAAATCTCATGAATATGAGGCCGTCATTTTCACTTGAGCTGCTGGTTCACTGTATGTAAAGAAGACTGAAAAGCCTTAATTAATATCACTTAAGACGGAGGCAACAGCATCACATTTTCTTTACATTTGCACTAGAGAAAGAATATAAAAGATCATCAAGTCATAAAAGTAAAATGTATTCAGAAAGGTAACAGAGTAAATCTAGGACATTGCTCCACACCTGTCGGCAGCTTTTTGTGTAACAAAGGGGAGTTAGGCTGAAACTGGCCTACTCCCTATATAGGGCGCCACATAGGCCATTAAATAAAGGCCTAGAGGAAACACTTATTGCTCAATTTTTCTCTTTGATGTCTCAGGATACTTACTGGAGAAGCTCCTAATATTCTTTCAATAGCATTAGATAAAAGGGAGAACCAGACCGTTTTGGGTTTCATGAAAATGACGATAGTCATGCACATCTTTGGTCGTTCATCTGAACTCTTACTCCTGGATGAGAAATGGTTGAGTTCAAATTGAGAGTCCTGTCTTTAGTAAATCTGAATGTGAGCAAATGTAAATTCAATGTGAGACTTCACTGAGATATGTGAGCAATCTGAGGTGATTTGTTCAGCAACACACCTGAGACTTATGGTTACGTCTCCTTTCTGTTTACATCTGACCTTTTGGTGTCTAGGAGATAAAACAGACATTATCGCTTTGATTTTTCTCTCCTATGGTGATGTTTACATTCAAACAGTAGTGCACTAAAGGCCTTAGTGGATATCAGGTTAATCTTTGGTTAGCTAGTTATCTCTGGTAACCAGTTAGATCTGGTCATCTCTGGTAAGCTTTTCTTTCTTTCTGTGTATCTGAAGGTCAGATTGTCTCTTTTTCTCATTCTCTCTTAGAAGATGGTGGTAAGGGTGTGTTTGGTCGTGTGTCTATTGCTTTCACCATGTTCTTGACTGTTGCTTATTGTTGGGTCATGTCTACATCATTGCTGTGTGTTATTATCAGTGCTGTAATTAAGTTGATGAACTCACACAGCTGCTAAAATAATATCAACTGTGTTGTTGATGATACTTGTTGATAAACAGCAGCATTCTGCAGTGTACTAGACTTTACTGACACCTGCTGGAGTACAGGGTTTGGCTTTTATTTCAAACACTGCCAAGTACTGGCACTAAGGTCATGAGAATTTTAACTCGTATAAAAAGGTGATGACAGAAGGGGGGGGGGCGAGAAGAAGAAGAAAATGATAACAATGAAGAAAAAGAAGAAAAAGGAAATAATGATGATGAAAAAGACGAAGAAGGAGAAGAAAATGATGATGATGATGATGATGGTGGTGTAGAAGAAGCAGCACATGAATCACAAAAATGAACAATAGTATATAGTGAAGAATAAATAATAAATACAAACACTGCTTGTCTAACTAGTCTAAGACACATTTCGAGACAAAGGACAAATGTAATGGATAATAAAAAACTGATTATCTAGAGGGAAGCAAGATTCTAGCCTACAGTGTGTGTTTTTAACAGCAGATTACAGAGTTTATAGCAGCAGTTTTATAATAATTTTAGCAGCAGTGTTATAATTCAATATGCAAATGTGCAAATATTGCAATTATTATGTAGGCAAATATAGGGATGTGCAAATATTCAGTAATATGTAGTCCCTGAGAGTCAGAGTGTCTAGCAGTGAGGGTCTGAATACTGTGGTATCTTCTACCAGAAGGCAGCAGGATGAAGAGACCATGTGATGGATGCAATAGGTCCTCCACAATGCTAAGAGTATATAACTGAATAAATAATTATAAGCGTTCAAAAGAAATGCCCCCAAAACACTCAGTCCTATAGGACAGTCATCACTGAGGAGGTGTGAAATGTTTCATTACAGACATTTCAGTGATAAACGAATCCAATCTGAATAGGACTAGGCTGTTTTCTCGTTCTTTTCCCTCATCCAGGGTGGTAATAATTCTAAAGAGAAAATCTGTGTGCAATAATAAGTGAACATATAGCACACATTTGATAAAAAAAACTTTACAAACTCCTGAGGATAGCATTAAAGCTCAGCTCTACTGTAAAACCTAACAGTCATATTATGTAACCTTTAGCTACAGTGATGCACTAAATCTCCCATGTGGATACATGACCTAGAAACATCTAAAGAAAGATGGTCTTCTTTTGCCATCCTCTGCACTTCTGTTCTCATCTAATAGTCCATGTCTGCATGATTAGCTTATAGTCATTTATTTTAGACAGGCTTTAATGTTCAGCTCAGATTATGTAATTAATGATTCACTTATGACATCTGAGACGAGCATCAGCCAGAGGGATCGACATGGGCAGTGGAGCTGTGTTCTCTGGAGTGATGGCTCTCCATCCAGTACCTGCAGTTTGTGATCCAGGACGAATTATCCAACAAATGATCGTTTTTATCGACGAATTATCAGCAGCTGAACATTTTTAAATTATGGCAACAGATGCAGATTTTTGTAAATGTACACCTACATAGTTGAACTACAATGTATGGGCCTCATAAAGTAGCCAGTAGAAGGAAGATTTTCTATTAAAAAATGTTAGAATGCTAAAAAATGTTTCATCAAAACAAATTTAATCATAGTGAGTTTGTTATAATTGACTAACTGGGTTTGAGTCACCATTTGGGTGGAGTTTTCATATTTGCCTTCTGGTTTCCTCCCACAGTTCAAAAACAAGGAAATCAAGTGAACTGGTTACTCTAAATTGCACTGGTGTGTGTGTGTGTGTGTGTGTGTGTGTGTGTGTGCGTGCATGCATGCACAGTGATGGTTTGGCACTTTGTCCTGGGTTGGGCTAGAATACTGGTGTAGAATACACCCAGTAAAGGGGTATGGGGACGCAACCTGACATGGATTAAGTGGGATGGATGGATGGGCGGATAGGTGGATGGATGGGTGGATGGATGAATGGATGTTTGGATGGATGGATGGATGGATGGATGGATGGATGGATGGATGGATGGATGGATGGATGGATGGATGGATGAATGAATGGATGGATGGATGGGTGGGTAGATGGATGGGTGGATGGATGAACGAATGTTTGGATGGATGGGTAGATGAAGGGGTGGATGGACACGCGTTTAATTTTAATATATTTATTGAATAAAAAATCAGTTTTGTTGAGCAGGTGTGTTGATACAAACAAAGGGACATGTTCCTGCAATGTGTGTTATACAATATACAGGTTCTGTACATATAATCTACAGACAATACACAATATAGAGTAAACAATATCCATAATATACATACAGTACTATACATACAATACAGAACACACAACACACAAGCAAACATACAGATGCAATTAAAGACAGGTAATGTACATAGTGGTGCAAACAACAGCAATGTACAACAAATCTGGTAATGAATTTGGTAATGGAATGCAACTATTGTGGCCTGCTCCAGATGCCCTACTCTACTGCCCACATTGGAGTTCATATGGACTTTCTTGCCGTTATCTTTGCTACCACTGTCATCATCATTCCTGTCCCACTACTGTCACCATATCAGTTCACCTGAACATTACATCATCATATGATTATGATTTATCACACACTTAGAATTAGAAGACCAGAGGAGGATGGGTCCCCCATGTGAGTCTGGTTCCTCCCAAGGTTTCTTCCTCCAGCTCTGAGGGAGTTTTTCCTTGCCACTGTCGCTGTTGGCTTGCTCACCGGGGATTAGGGATTAATGATTTGATGTTTGTTATTACTGACCCTGTAAAGCTGCTTTGTGACATCAGTTGTAAAAAGCGCTTTATAAAGTGCACCTGCACTTTCTGTAATGTAATATATTCACTCTCATCTGCACAATCCATATTGCACTAATTTATTACTGTACATACTGTATATACTTTTATACACATTCTACATTCATTGTCATTTTCTGCACTGTGTACAATTTACTACCATCCTCCTTTATAACTCTCCTCTCCACTGTACATTGTTTACTGTACATTTGTATATTATTAATATATATATATATATTTATACTGTATATTTTTGCATATTGTAATTACAGCATCCAGGCTGTGGTTACTCCCCTGCACTTTATGTATATAACACTGTATTTTGCACTTCTGGTTAGATGCTAACTGCATTTCATTGGCTCTGTACATGTACTCTGCACAATGACAATAAAGTTGAATCTAATCTAATCTAATCTAATAAATAAATTTGATTTGATTTGATTTGAATGTTAGGATGAGTGTAATAACTGTCAGGGGAAACAGGAGTAGCTACTATTATCACTGATTAGCTGGTAGACATCTCCATTTGAGGTGTTATACCCATCTAGCCAAAACTTGGCATTGTGTAAGAAGAATAGGATTCCATTTTATTACCAATGCTGGGAGCATGAACACTTTTGGATATATGGTGTAGTTGAGTATCTAGAGAAACTGGACTAGCACATGGCAGCCTACCTGCTAACTGTTCTAGAGCTTTATTGTCTCGGCCTTTAGTTTCCAAATGATCTTAGAAAGTAGCACAACAGAAAAAGAAATGATACAAGAACAGCAATGAAAAAAATAATTCACATACTAAAATAATGGCTTGGGACAATCACAGGAGAGCACCAAGAAATCAGAACACTAGCTTTTCCTATATGAACCATCATTCAGAGTGTCGGTGCATTTACCGATTTGAATTTATCTTCAATAAAGGTGACAGGAACAAGTAGATGGGGTGCCAACAATGCCAAACCTTTGATTTATTACCAGTGAACCCATATTTCTCTGAGATTTTATATATAATGATAATGGTAAGTAGTGGTAGATCTGAAAGGCTTTTGGGACCATTTTGCCACCAAAACTCCTGCAAGTACTCCTCTGTCAATCATTTCAGGTAATATATTTCTATGCTGAAGAATTTAGAGCCATTGACGATTTTGACTACTGGTTCCGGTCACCACTTGGTGAACATTGCTGCTTTTAACATTTAATCACTCTGAATGAATTTGTCATAATCACAAGTATGCAATCATTTAGAAATATTGGTTCCCTGTAACAATAGTTTTTAAGATGTCAAATATTTTATATAATGTTGAGCTGCATTAAATAAATTATAGCAATTTATAGGCCCTAAAAAGAATAGCTGAGGACAAGAAAATGCAGCTGCTTATATATAATTAACTTGATGTTTGCTAACATGTGCATGTTTGCATTTTACTGAAAAACCCTGAACCTTCCCAACATATCATGAAGCTCCACTTAAGCTAAGCCGGTTTGGTTGTGGTTAGTACTTGGTTGGGAGAGCTCCAAAGCAAAGTGTGTTGTCTAGATGTCCTTGATACATTTTTAATGTCCTAAAAACCAAAACAAAGCAGCCAAAACTCATGTGGTGAATGTTCTGGACTACCATCACATTATTCAGGTGGATGCTGACCATTGGTGGTGACTATAATGCTGATATGACCAAACAGATGCTCTCAGATGTGAAAAGAGATTCAGGGACAGTCCAAAAGAGCAGTACATAAGCAAGGTAAGGTCAGTAACATAAGTAGCCAAGCCACTTACATGGGACAGGTCAAAATACAGGCTAGCGTAAACAACCTACAGACACAACCAGCAGAGCAAAGAGATATCCAAAGAGAAAAAGCCAAAAACTGAGCCAAACCACAAACAATCAAACAGGATTAGGGGGAGCTGGAAGGTTTGTTCGCCCAGGGCACCAAACAGGCTAGGACCACTCCTGGGATGCATGACAATAACTCTATAATGTCTGTCCCAAAAGTTAGAAATGTGAGTGTCTAGAACAGTGCTGTACAAATGGAACTGGAAGCATATTTATATTGAACTTCTCATATTTAACATCCAGTACATCTGAGTTACTCGTTTGTTTTCCTGGACTAGCAGGAAAAATGGAGGGAAGAGGGGTGTGAAAGAGTGGTATATCCCCTTCACTGGTGTGTGGTGCTGTGCTCATTGTATATATGTGTGTATTTTGAGAGGAATTTTCCTACGGTGATTAATAAGTGCTTCTTCTTCTTCTTCTTCTTCTTCTTCTTCTTCTTCTTCTTCTTCTTCTTCTTCTTCAGCATTTCAGATCTTTTTTGACAGATATCTGACAGACTAGATGGGCAGCTGTGAAATTTAAGCTGTGAAATTGGATTTAGCTTTTACAGTTGACTGAAACGTTCCTGAGACAGGCTCCAGCACCAAGTCAGTAATATTCAGCTGACAGCTGAAATGTAAAAAAGCTTCTTATGTGTCGGTAAAAATACACGGCTGCTGCAGGCCTGGGGTAGTGTTTGACAGACTGCTGTATACTAAACAGGTCAGGCTTTCTGTTAATGCCCCAATCCTTTTCTGCCACAACAAAAGACATCAGTCAGACTCACAAAGCTCTGTTTAGTGCTGCTGTTTATGCTTGTGAATGCACCAGTAGAATTAAATAAGATATTCCCAATGAATCTCCATCAAAGAGCATAATGATACCAAATTGCTGTGCAGAGAAATGATAGACTTCCTGTTTTATTAGCTTTTTATTCAGAAACCCTCCCCCTTGCTTTCTGAGAGTACAGACGGTGACAATTGTGAGATGTCTTGATGTAAAAATAAAAGAATGACTTAAAAACAAAACTAAATGCTTCGCACTTTAAATGCTCAGCACAGTTTAATCACAAGCAGAAAGAGAAACCACTGCTTAAGTAAAGCTCTGCAGTAAAATAACAGCCAGAAATTCAGATCACAGTGACCTTATAGTATAGTCATACATCAAAAACAGTGAATACAGGCCCCCGAGTGGCTCAGCAGGCTAAGACGCTGACACTATGACCAAGAGCAAAACTGGCAGTGCTCTCTCAGGACGGGTAGATGGGACGCTCACTCTCCCTATCACTCTCACATTTCAATGTCCGCTGGCTCAGGCGTCTACTGATTGGTCCATTCAAAACTAGAGACCCTGCGCTTTCCTCCAAGCGCGTTGGCTCTCCAGGGACGGTGTATCCAGCGATAGTTCGAAAAGAGGCGGTGGCTGTATCACACGCAATGGAGGAGGCGTGTGCACGTCTTCACCCTCTGAGAGACAGAGACAGTGCAAAGTGATGGGGAGAGCCACTAATGGGTTGGGTTAATTGGCGACTACCACATTGGGAAAGGGTGAAAATTGGCAAAAATTAAAAAACAAAATTAATAAAAAAAAACAGTGAAAACTGTGAATTTTTGTTCATAATAAGTGTTAAACTGTCATATATTTTATACCCATTACATGTACAACTCATAGTTGTTACAGATCATGAAAATCAGAAAGACAGTATCTTCAATTATTAGAACAACTAATTGAGTAAATTGAGTCAATTACTATTCCAACACTATAAACAGTGTGTATCTCTCAGGCTAACACGGCCTTATTCCTAATATTACACTCCTGAAACAAAGACAACATCAGAAGTGTCTTCTGGACTAAAGAGGAAAAGAACTGGACTGTTACTCAGTGCTTCAGGAGAGACACATAATCCAAGGAGCCTGAAGTCCAGGGTGATGTTTCTGCAGTCTGTGATAGTCTCAGTCATGTCATCTGCTCGTGTTGATCCAATGTGTTATATCAAGTCCAAAGTCTACACAGCTGTCTACCAGGACACTTTAGAGCACTCCATGCTTCCATCTGCTGACAAGCTTTACAGAAATACTCATTTACAGCCATGCTATTATTAATATCAGGTATTTTATTAATAAGTAATGGCTGTGATATTTGTACTGTCAGTTATATTAGTAATAACTAATGGCTGTGCTATTAATCGTATCAGGTATTTTAATATTTCCTTCTCAGGTTCTTCGCCTTCTCTTCTGTTCTGATCAGTGTTCTTTCAGACTGAAATTATGCATCTCTCTCTCTCTCTCTCCTCTCTCTCTCTCCTCTTTCTCTCTCCTCTCTCCCTCTCTCTCTCTCTCTCTCTCTCTCTTTC
>BRDA01077769.1:0-12634 GCA_036984385.1 Crenuchus spilurus
TACCTGGAACAAAAATATTCCGAGATCTCGACTCGTTACCTGGAATACTCGTTAGTAGGGATGCTCGTAAGTAGGGTTACCACTGTATTACCAAATCATAAAGAGTTATAAACACATTTATAATGACTTATATATGCAGGCTTCATAGAAAGCGTTACCCAAATTTTTGTTTTCAGTGTGTGGCTTGTCTGTCAGATGAACAGTAGTGTTGCAAAAGTTTTAGAAACTTGAGAAAATCAGAGCTCTTTATCTGTACAGTAAGTGTTAATTTACTCATTAATCACTACTATTATAATAAATATAAATAAAGAATACAATAAGAAGTGATTTTATATATGAATAGATGTAAAACCTCTTCATGGCTGTCCAACCTTATTTTTTTATCTTTTATTGATTTAGTCAAGGCTTCTATGTCTAATACATACACAAAGAAATGCATAAAATAAGTTTTATGGTCTGATAAATTGTCTTGCAATGAAACAAGTCTACACAAACTATGAGAAATGTCAGTCATTTTAACACCAACAGGCTAAAGCATCCACACCCTTTGCCCTCACTCAGGTGATACTGTACCACAGTGGCCACATTTCTTAAAGTCTATATTTAGTCAGGAGGTCTTAATGTTTGCCTGCAGACAATGCTATGGCACCAACACATCCATAGTTCTGATGTAAGACTGCTCGTGCTACTCCTGCCTGACACAAAAGCTCCCCTTTAACCCTCCAAATGTTTCTTACATACCCAAACTCATTACAATGATCACGTTAATGTAGAGATCTGAAATATATTTCACATATAAGCAGAAATACACACCCAAATATATATATATATATATATTTTTAATGATATATTTTGTGCCCATATCTGGAAAAAAGTAGATATGTAACCTCTTCCTAGGGACGTGAGGTATGCATTGAATTTGAATGTCAAATGCATCTCATGAGATATGACTGTATTTCTCACATTTATAATGTGCACATGTTTAATGCTATATTTAGAGATGGGACGTTGCTTTGTTTTGGTCATTTCTGCTGTTGTTGCGATGGAAACAGGCCTCCAGTGAAAATGTGGCTCTTTGTGGGCTTTCCCATTTGTATAAATAAGCAATAAACAGCGCACGATTTAAAGAAGAGATACAGCTGAAATGTTCAGACTTTCTACTCAAAAATAAGCCGAAAGTAACAAAATTAAACACAAACAGAAGTGTCTTTGTATATTTCTTCTCAAATCTGACCTCAGCTATGACTTTAAGTAGAAATACTACAGACACAAGACCAAGAGCCAACTTGAGCTTTTATGATGCCATCCAACCCCCCTCCCCCCAACATGTACAGTTACATACACGCCATGCTTAATTAGCTAAATATATTCACTCTCATTAGCAACTGATTAACTAGCATGAACTGAGTGGGGGCTCCAGGACATTAAATAAGGCCCAGTGGCTCTGCACCAAAGCCCCTCCCAATGTGACTCTAATCACTGTGAAGGAGAGGCCATTCGAAGGGCTTTTGGCCAAATCCACACATTCTGATGAGGCTGCAGCCAGAGAAGAGATTGCCGAGTTGAAACGTAAAGAAGTTCCAGTCAACCCAAATATAACCAGCCAGCCAAGACATGTTTCTTCTTTAGCTGGACATATTAGGCTATCGTAGCTCAGTCTCTCTTATAGTGGCACTGTAGGATAGTGTTAGCTACAGGCTGCATGAACAAAAGTACAGCACACAGCTAAAACAGTATTTGTAACCATCTTAAAGCTAGAAGCCTATCAATAAAATGTTTCAAAGTTGACAAAAACAGCTTTTACAGTATAATAGATGACACCTATTGGAAGTCTACACATGTTTATGTAGGGTTACATCAGCGTTTTTTGTTTTTTTTCCCTAAGTTTTTGCCAATTTTTATCCCCTTCCCAATGTAGTGGTAGCCAATTAGCCCATCCCCTCCGTTAGGCCTCTCCCCCTGACTCTAGGAGGGTGCAGGCAAGCACAAGCCTCCTCCGTTGCGTGTGCTGCAGCCACCGCCTCTTTTTGAACCACCGCTGTTACACCGTCACTGGCGAGACTAACGCGCTCAGAGGAAGGCACACAGGGTCCCCAGCTCCGATTGGACCAATCAGTAGATGCCTGAGCCAGCGGACATTGCAATGTGAAAGTGATAGGGAGAGTGAGAGCGCCATCTACCCACCCAGAGAGAGCACTGCCAATTTTTGCTCTCTTGGGCCCCGGCTGTTGATGGCAAACAGCATGACCGGGATTCGAACTCGCGATCCTCGGGTCATAGTGGTAGCGTCTTTGCCCGCTGAGCCACTCGGGGCCCTTACATCAGCGGTTTATGTCAGCAAATTTTGTTATGTACTGCGAGACTGAGGAACCAGGGACCACGTTTTGGCCTCTCAGCTGTTCTGCCTCCCCCTCTACACCTGGGGCTGACTGGAGATAAAACTCCAGGAGCAGAATAAAAGAACTCACACATACTGAGCTAGGTGTGCCTAATGGGGAAGAGCACACTGGACTCACTGCACAAAAAGGACTGAACTAAGGTAGTTCATGTTAACATAGACACTTTAATAAGTAGAATGGGTTGCTGTTGGCAAATATGTACAAATAAAGCACTTGTGGGTTGCTCAAAATGTCTGTGTCATCCCTGAACTGGCCATCGTGGCCATTCCGTTTCCCCAAGGGACAAGCCACAGTACGTATATAGCCTTATGAACCCTGTAATAAAGTGTTACTTGTGAATTGGTGCAATAGCATCTCCAGAAGACAGTGCAGAGTAGTGTTTACTTGAGTTTAAACTATGTCTATTGTCAGTCAGTTTGGATCTACACAGTAAATCTGCCAGTGTTAAATCAACACTATTAGAGTTAAATTAACACTGGGAGTGTTACCTTTTTACACCCTCAGTGTTAATTTAACTCTAATAGTGTTGATTTAACACTGACATATTTACTGTGTACTAAACACGGACAACTAGGAAGCAGGATAGCTGATGCTTTTGGCTTAGTAGTTGCACTTCAGTAGTTACATCCATCCATCCATCCATCCATTATACCATCTGCTTAATCCTGATCAGGGTTGTGGTAAGTCCCCTACACCTCACTGGGCGCAGGGCAGGGCATTACAGTATTCCAACTAAGCCCAGAAAAGGATCTAGTTGCAAAATTAATCCATTTGGCAATTATTCATACAGCATTTAAAAGTAGTAGCCATCTTGAAACCTGAATATTTGGTTGTCAGTTAGAAAATCAATAAAACATGTAATTTAATAAGGCATTTCTAAGTTAGTACTGTAGCCTAAAGCCAACACTGAGGACTGTCCAATCGGTATTTCCTGCTGCTCTGTCCCATTGGACAGGGGTGACTGTAAGCTTAGGCTACCTGGTTGAACTAAGAAATCTTGCTTTGTGAAGTATTCCAGCAGTGTGACTTCAGACACTAAACATGTCTTGGTCGATCCACCATATTTAGAGTGTACCTGTTGACATTTTTAGTGTGTTTTGGTCTATATCACCACTTTAATTTGAAGTAATTCACCACATAATCATGAAAGTTTGACAAGAAAGTTCTAAGCCTGGATCTGCACACAAACAAAACCATCATCCAAGAAGGTAGAAAATCACAACAAATACGAACTGCTTAAATCTCACCTTGTCAGGTAGAGCTTCAAAAGTGAGAAAAACACCTTTTTTCCTTTGAATACCAACAAAAAAGAGCATGAAGAAGGAAAAAGATGACTTGAGGCAACCACATCAACTGCATTATTTCAGTGACTACAGAAAAATAACAGCATCAGTGGGAGGATGCTGTCAACAACAGGTACGGGGAAGACGAAGGAGCTGGATCGTTTATTCTTTTTCTTTCTCTGGTTTGTTCTTTGTACACGTGTCGCTTCAAGCCCAACAGGTCTGCACACTTAACCGAGCACAGCAGTAGACTAGAGGAGTGAAACAGCTGGCCAAGCAGCGGTCACCCCATGGAACCAGCAGGCATGTGTTCAAAAGGCCAAACTTTCACATCATTTGCTTCATATTTTATGTGGCTGCGGGCCAGTGCTGTGTCCACAGGGTTAATCTGACCAGTGTCTCAGTTCATAGTGCATAAAGAAAGTCTAGGAAGAGCAGCATAAACACATTGGGGGAAAGGAATGTGCAGCTTGAGGGTCACAAGACGTTCCTTTATGAAAGACACAAACAGTCAGGGCTGCACATTATTACCAACACTGTATAGCAGCATGTAGTGATTGTGTCTGAAACATGCTGGAGAATCGAACTGAATTGACTATAGTACAGACTTTTGTTGGATCACATGTAGGCCTGTCAGTTACAACTTGGTGACCATATGGTTAGTGTTTCTAAACATCATCTTATTTGGGTTTTCAGAATTTTTATTTTATCCGATTTTCTCTCCAATGTGTTTGACCCGCCCATTCATTGACTCTTCCTATCACTTGTACTGTCCCTGACTCTAGGAGGGTGTAGACTAACACAGGCCTCCTCCGATTCATGTGAAGTCAAGCTCCGCCTCTTTTCAAACTGCTGCCGATACATCACTGCCGGGCAGCCAACGCACTCGGAGGAAAGCACAGGATTCCCAATTCTGATGGATCACCTGGCAGATGCCTGAGCCTGCCAATATTACTTAGTAGTCTAGAGAGAGAGTGTCATCGTACCCACGCAGAGAGAGCATGGCCAATTTTGCTCTCTTAGTCCCCAGCGGCTGATGGCAAGCAGCATGACCAGGATCCAAACTCACGATCCTCAGATCACAGTGACAGGTCCACTAGGGTTGCCATCCATCCCGTAAAATACGGAATCATTCCTTTTTTGTGTCCTTTTTCCTTTGATTGGTTCCATATTTTCATCAAAGGTGGAGAAATGCAATTGAACTGAGACAGCGCCGTCCAAAAACAGTGGCTCAGTCTTTCTTGCTAATGTGTGATTGGTTGAACCCGCTGTCACTTCATCTGGTTCACTGCCAAACCAAGAGAGCACACTTTTTAAAGCGAGCATGATTCACGCAGCCCTCACTGATTTTCTTTCTTCCCTTTGGTGAAGAACACGCTTCTCAGAATTCACAGCAAACAGCCAATCAGAAAGCAGTAACGGATCTTATAAGTCTTTGTATATAATATGTATATATCATTCTAGGTGTAATTTTATGTAAATGAGGTCTTTTGACCACACATTCCAAAAATAAGTGTGAAACTGTTGGTAATGAGTTGGAGTGAATTTGACACAAGTTTGAGTGAAGTGAAGAAATGTTGTTTTTAACAGGTTATTCATATTTAATATTGCATTAATATTTTATTAATGATTAATATTAATATCAATGTTATTTTATTATTACTAATAATTAATATTTATTAGTATATCATTAACAGTAACAAGTAACAATTAAAAATTTATAAATATTTTTAAGCAACGTATTAATATTTATTAATAATTAATAATATTTTTAAAAAATATTCCAGACCACACCCCCCACCCCAACACCCCCCCGCCCCATGGGTGTTCCTTATTTCAACATATGAAAGGTGGCAACCATAAGGTCCACTGAGCCACTCGTTTTAAGGTTTCTTAATGGCTCATTCATGTTTCCTCTGATTGTATCCAGCCATCTTGTTGCTGCCTGCTGCCTTTTTTACCTTCAACTGTCTTCTTAAGTGAATTGGTTCTTCTCATAATATGTCAGACTTTAGAGCTTCGGTTGGGTTATTTGGGATTATAGTCAAAGATAATGTTTGATTTGGTTGAGGACCTATTTATTTGTCTTTCTTTCTCAAAAGCCTTCTCTAACAGGCCAAAAGCATTCATTTTCGTCCTGTCCTGCTTTTTTATTGCCCATCTCTTACACCCCTGAAGAACTGTAGAGAAGAACAGAGTCTGCACTTTTCTAGTCTCTGTCTTAAGAGACAAATCGTTACATTTAAAGTTCTTTTCCAGTTATTTCCTTCTTGTTCTATCGAGTGTCAGTCTGTGTCATATATTTCCTGACTGCTGGATCCATTTTTCTTAACAATTGATCCAAGTGAGCAGGAGCTGCCCAACACTTCATCAGCAGTACAGCTAGCGGTCGTTCCTGTTGGCCTGACTTTTGTGAAGCACTTTCTTATATTTACATCCCAACAAGCAGACTATGAATTGGGCGGTTTTATCACTTGGATTGATGCAAATACTTGTAAACAGAGCAGAAACCTTCATGAATCTCAGAAAAACAATGAAAGTTAAAGTAAAGATAACACTTTCCTGTAGGCTAGTGTTCATAAGCTCATCAAAACAGCTAAACTAAACAAGGACTTATTGGGGATGATTAGGAGTGGGACATTTAGCCAGGACATCAGGGTAGCACCACTACTTTTTCAGAGGAAATGTCTAGGCATCTTTCTTAGACTTCAGAAAGTGCCATTTATACAAGTTCAGTGTCCCCATCACTCCCATCCAAGTACTAACCACAGTCAAACCTGCTTAGCTTCAGGGGATTTGTATGTTGCACAGGTGCTACCTTGCTGCTATAGCACCTCCAGTGGACAGTCGTGTTTATTTGAGCTCAAGCTTTGTTGAGAACTCTTCAACAATGGCAGCTAGGAAGCAGGATAGATGCATACAGTGACTAACAAAATAACAATTCAGTTCAGTGGCAATTAATCATCCACTAAGATTTCACCACTGTGAATAATTTAATGTAATCCTTAGTTAATGTAAGTCATCTATTCAAAGCCTAGAAGGCTTCACATACACACTGCACCTCTCTATGACACCGCATTATCAAAATATCTTTGCAGTGTCAATATCGCAGCATCTTTCTCTGCTGGAAAGACAAACTTCACAATAGTGATAATCAAACAGTATATAGTGCAGCTTCACTTTACACAGACACACACAAACAGTGGACAGTCAAAAGGTGATACAGGGGAGCACTGAAAATTGGGAAACTACAGACAATAATACAGATTCAAGCAGTTTTAATGCTTTTAATGCTCATCGACAGGCCATTGTTGGAAACCTTCAATGTTACCCAAGATGACTTTTCACTTTGCACTTTATAGTGTAAGTGTTGTCTTCAGAAGCTTCTAGAAGATAGTTTGTGAAGATCTCACACAGCATGAGCAAAAATATGCTCGAGAGGGTAAAATGCCGTCTGTCAAGCTTTCTCGTGGAGAGACTTCAGCTTGCTGGCGTTCACCACACACACACACACACACACCACACACAGGCTGAAGCATCAAAGTGTGTTTTTGAGCCGTGATCGCAAGAAGAGAACTGCCAAAAGCAATTACTCTCAGAACGTAATTGTAGTGACAAGAATTCCAATTCACTCTCTCTCTCTCTCTCTCTCTCTATCTCTGTCTCTGTCTCTCTCATTGTCTCCATCTCTCTCTCTCTCTCTCTGTCTGTCTCTCCATCTCCATCTCTCTCCATCTCCATCTCTCTCACTCTCTCTCTCTCTCTCCCTCTCTATCTCTCTCTGTCTCTCTCCATCTCCATCTCTCTCTCACTCTCTCTCTCTATCTCTATCTCTCTCTGTCTGTCTCTCCATCTCTATCTCTGTCTCTGTCTCTATCTCTCTCCATCTCCATCTCTGTCTCTCTCTATCTCTGTCTCTGTCTCTCTCATTGTCTCCATCTCTCTCTCTCTCTCTCTGTCTGTCTCTCCATCTCCATCTCTCTCCATCTCTGTCTCTCTCTATCTCTGTCTCTGTCTCTATCTGTCTCTCCATCCCTGTCTCTATCTCTCTCTCTCTCTCTCTGTCTCTCTCTCTCCATCTCTGTCTCTCTCCATCTCTGTCTCTCTCCATCTCTGTCTCTCTGTCTCTGTCTCTCCATCTCTGTCTCTATCTCTCTCCATCTCCATCTCTGTCTCTCTCTATCTCTGTCTCTGTCTCTCTCTCTCCATTTCTATCTCTCTCCATCTCTGTCTCTCCGTCTCTGTCTCTCCATCTCTGTCTCCCCATCTCGGTCTCTCTATCTATCTGTCTCTCCATCTCTGTCTCTCTGCCTCTCTCTCTCTTTCTGTCTCTCTCTCTCTGCCTCTCTCTCTGTCTCTCTCTCTCTCTGCCTCTCTCTCTCTCTCTCCTTCTCTCTCTCTTTCCTTCTCTCTGTCTCTCTCTCTCTCTCTGTCTCTGTCTCTCTCTCGGTCTCTCTCTCCCTCTGTCTCTCTGTTTCTCTCTTGGTCTCTCTCTCTCCCTTTCTGTTTCTGTCTCTCTCTCGGTCTCTGTCTTGGTCTCTCGGTCTCTCGGTCTCTCTCTCTCTCTCTCTCTCTCTCTCTCTCTCTCTCTCTCTCTCTCTCTCTCTCTCTCTCTCTCTACTGATGTGTGAGATTGAAGTCTTTCCACCCAGTGAAGCAAAGGCAGCACCTGATGGGTTTTTTACGTAGCACAGATAGAGAGGCCAGCGGCACTGATCGCACGGTGATAAGAGCTTTTACTCTGAGGTGGCTAAGAAGATCTCACGATTGCAAATGTGAATGAATGTGCGCAGACAACTTTATACAATATGAGACTTCTTGAGAATCCATGTTTTGTATAATGGTATGCTGTCAATAAACGGTGCTGACTGATATGAATTCATGTTAAAGAAGCTAAAATCACTTGGTGGATGCAGACAGAAAACACTAAAGGATAACCGCTTTATTACGTAATCAGTCAAAGTCCATCCATCCATTCTCTTCTGCTTAATCCTGAATAGGGTCGCGGTCAGTCAAAGTACAAATAAAATCAAAATATCTCCTTTGTACATTCCTTTTTTAAGCAGGATCATCTCATCATATTTTTAAAAGATGAAATTCTTGTTGAAGCATTCACCACACTGCTACACTGTCTTTGGCTTCACCCCACCCATGCACCCACACACACTAGTGTGCACTAGCAGGTAATGAGTGAACATGTGCACAGACCAGTGCAGTGGCCAATTCCAGCAATCCCAGCACCCGGGGAGCAGTTGGGAGTCAGTTGTCTTGCTCAAGTTCACTTCAGTCAGGTGCTGGTACCTTGAATTGGACAACCTTTCAGCCCACGGCAGCCCCCTAAAGTGTCTTTTCATGTTAAACTCTAAAAGATCTCATTTTTCAGTACACTACCTTGAAAGGGAATAATGCTAATAATGATAAAATACTAATCTCATGTTTAATATTAACCAATAACATCATGTTTCTCCTCCTTCTGCCACTACTCCCACTTGTCATAACAGCAAAACACTCAACTAGGCTCAATTTAGCTATTTACTGATGATACTCATGTATTCATTTCTGTTCTTCATGGGAAATAAAGTCTTATTAGCCCATAAGTAAACTTTACACTTAGTAAAAGTCTAAATATCAGTTAAGATTATGACTAATAGATGACAGATTGTCAGAGAGATCCCACAACTCCACAAATTTTCATGCTAGCCTTTCTTCCACAGTCAGTATGTTTATAATAAAGTTCACAAATACTAGTACATAAGGCTGTATCAAGCTACCTAGCTAGCTAGCTAACTTATCACAGTTTGACCTTTCTCTGACAGAGCTAGTACAATGAACTTGTCTATGATATACATTCTGTGCTGAATAAGCATGTACATGGGCGTGGGTGGTGCGCTGGCCCTGGATGGCACTTCGCGTTAACATCAGAACATCTACAAATACAAAAACTGTACAATAAGATGCTAATTTTATTCACTTTTTAAACACCACTCTCATCTGTGTGGTGGTGCAACAGCACTAATGGTTTTACAGCACCTGATCCAGTTTATTCTTTGTGGTTTGGTTATGAAGCTGCTGGTCTGCATTCAGGCAACAAAATGTTGATTTTCTAGTGACCTCTAGTGGATGTTCTTAGCCTAACATACCTCTACCGATTGGCAGAGATGGCATAATCACATTGTGTTTAGTTTAATGCCTTCTTCAATAAGATATACAGTGGTAACCCTACTTATGAGCATCCCTACTAACGAGTATTCCAGGTAACGAGTCGACATCTCGGAATATTTTTGTTCCAGGTAACGAGTAATATTCCAGCTAACAAGTAGCGTACATTTCTTCAAGTATGCCAAACCACTCGGGGCGCTGTGGTCGTAGCATCTCCTAGATGCTACCGTAGAAGAAGAGGTCAGTCAATACAAAGTGAAAGTGCCTGTTGAAAGCGACGCTAAGGTAGCAAAAGGTAGTGAACAAGAAAGTTAGATACATTTTACTTTTACTTTTCATATGATAAGTGTAACCATGCAGTCGCCAGCCTACATGAGCACCGTCGGTCTCCCTCTCATTAGCGGCCAGCCTACCCGAGTGTCGTCGTCGTCTTGTTTATTTTTAAAAAAAACTCATATAAACACATTATTTAGCATATTAAAGTATACTGTATATTGGCCGGCTGACACAGATTAATCAGTTTTACATGTATTCTTATGGGGAAAATGCATCCAGCTAATGAGCAAACCAGCTAACGAGCTCGGCTCCTGCACGGATTAAACTCGTAAGTAGGATTACCACTGTAGTGACTTAAATGTGCTCTACCAAATGGTTGAGGAGAATGTTAAAAGGTTAAACTCTTTTTTTGCTTTAATGTTGATACTCTTTGCACAGTAATTTACTCAAAATGAAATATTCTAATAATTGGGATTCTGTATTTCAGACTTTCATGAGCTATACTCAGTATATAGTTCATACTGATCAACAGTAGAACAAGACAAAAGGCTTGAAATGTGTAAAGAACATAAAATACGACAGTTTACCTTTTTGAATTCAGTGAATTATTTCTAATTTCTAAACTCATTTTTGGATGTGGCACTGTAGATCAGCCGCTAGCAGTCATGGCTGGCTAGCAACATATGTTGCATAATGCATGCTGGGGATTGTAGGCAAAACACAGGTTTTTTTTCTGTCAAAATGGTGAAGCTGAAAAATGCAGTGCTGTAATATTATGTGATAATTAACACATTAAATGTTATTTCTGTGTGAAAATGACTGACAGGCCTGGTTGTGAAGTGGTTTAAACACAGTAATTTTTGGAAAGCGAGAAACTGTGATATAAGTGTAAAATCAACACTAGCAGTGTCCAGATTCACACCCTACATGGATACAGATCGTATTCAGGGAAACTAGACATATTTTCTCCACTTTCTTACGTCTTCTTCTCCATGGTTACTGTATCTACAGCAGCGAGAACCCATGAGACATGATAATTTGATCACAGAGGAAGAGAGGAGGGGACTGAGAGTTTAGAAAGTTATACATTTATATAATATGATAAACATGACAGGTGTGTTTAGTGTACGACTCAATGAAAACTATTGCTGAGGGTGATGCTGTATTTTGATGCTAAAGCACATTAAGCTATGTAACTATTAGCGCTATACACCATTCACAGGATATATGTGATGATAAGAACTATCAGTTCCTGTAGTTGGTGTGTTAGATGCAGGAGAAATGGGTCAGAACTGTGGAGAGGTAATGGCTCCCAACAGTGGCCTCCAAATCCTCTAGGTCTCAATCCAACTGGACGTGCGTTGTGGCTCCACCTCATAACTTATAAGACATAAAAGATCTGCTGCTAACATCTTGGTGCCAGTTACTACAGCACACCTTCACAGAGTCCATGACTTGGCCAATTGGAGCATAATAGTATGTTCTTGATAATGTTTTGGCTCCTAATTTCTTTATGGCTCTGTTACACACAGCATAATATTTGCCACTAACAGATGGCGTACTGAGTGTGTGATGCAGTAGTGTTTGCATGCTCTTCAGTGCTCCAAACTCCCAGCAGTGCTGACTAAAGTCAGTCCTGCTTCCTCACACCAACCCCTCCCAGGTCACTTCCCTCCATGCATATGTGTGCATGTGTGCACTAAGTGACAGGAAAACACAGATTGTGAGTAAAAGTGTGTCTGTGTGTCAGTGTGTCTGATAATCGTTCATACACTCAAAAACAAAAAACACCATATACGCACAAAGGAAGCGTCTGGAAGCCAACAGGGAGGAAACTGAAGCGATGGCCTTTTAGGGGTTAAACACCACCTACCCTGCCCTATACCTCCTCTCTCTTTTTTTCTCTCTCCCTCTCTCTCACAAACACACACACACACACTCACTAACATCACTCCTTTATATCTTCTATCCACTCATCCAGCTACATCTGCAGATTCCACCTTTCAGAGGTGAAGTGTGGTTGATTATCCATTTACATTTTTGTAAATAAAGGTGTTTATAAAAATAATTGCTGTCATATAGTGCAGAATGCATTTTATTTCTTTCATAAAGGTTGCATCAATCATTATATAGAACTGACATTTATTAAAGCCCACTCCTATCAATGTACAGTACATCATGAATACAAGACAATTAATCAGACTGTCCTCTAATGTTATTTGTAACAAAACCTCATATATTCATAAAAATCTTTTTATAAAAAAGGGTTTTATTATAACCGACTTTATGTGAAGTCTCTATTTGCATCATCTTCCACATATAAAATCATATTTGAGTCTGATGTTGCTAATTCTGCTCATTAACTGAGTCATATATATATATACAGGGGTTGGACAATGAAACTGAAACAGCTGGTTTTAGTCCACAATAATTGATTAGTAGGTGTTGGGCCTCCTTTTGCGGCCAATACAGGGTCAGTTTGTCTTGGGAATGACATATACAAGTCCTGCACAGTGG
>BRDA01077783.1:0-11254 GCA_036984385.1 Crenuchus spilurus
TGGATATTGTGTCAAGTGAATAGAATTGCAATGAATTACTATATTAAGTAGCTATGTGTGCATTATGTAGTGTATTCTACGTAGACTTAAAACTCCGAAATGTTTTTTTTTTACTGGTGAAATTTATACTGGGGCACTGCAGATCAATACTGGGGCATGTGCACCAGTAAAATATGTCTGGTGACGCCCCTGTTCATGGGAAATGTAGGAAGAACTGCCAGGGGATAAATGACCGAGAACGGAGCCTTATGTATCATGCATGTAATGCCTCTTGCATCACTGGCAAAATTGGCTAGTAAGTTTTTATTAACAACCAAAATGATTTTTTACCCGCATTTGGCGGGTTGGCAGGTGTTTAATTTAGAATCCTGTTCATCAGTCATCTTGCAAGAATACACCATGGCGTGCACAAACAAATACCACTGCAAAACCTGTTCACCAGACCGTCAGTTGTATGGCATCATAACAGGCTCAGCTTAAGCGTAAACGTAAAACAGGTATTGTAAACGTTTAAAAAAAAACTTTAAAAAGTTTTAAGTATCATAAATGTAAATCTGTGAATAAAACCGTAAAATTGTAAATAAAAAATACTGGTTGTAAATGTAATACTTACATTTTTGCTACTCATTTTTTATTTTTACTTCACAAGTTACATTTACCATTCACAAATTACGGTTACAATACATTTATTTTTGACACTTTTTTGACGGGGAGGGGGTTCAACGCTCATTGGGCTCATAGAGGGACAGGATATTACGACATCACTTCAGCTGAAAACAAACCCCACAAAATGAGAGGGTGTCACTACCTGGTCCGTTCACCCTGCCTGATTTGTACCACGCATGTGTATAAGAACATCATTTCTGGATAAAGTTTCATGAATTGCATTAAATCTGTCATTTTTGGTGAAGGATGAGAACTTTTGCACTTTACAGGATTACTTACTAAAGGGTGTACTTACATAGACGGTGGGGAGCAGATCTGCCTTAAGCAGCAGCAGGGTTGCCAGGTCTCTACTGCCTTTTAACTCCTTATGGTTTTAACTCCACAGTTATATGCTCAAAATGTCTGTGTTACTATAAGTGTTTTTTATGGCTATGACTGTGGTGTATACAAGGAGTTAAATAGAAGTAAATAAGTGAGTGTGAAGAGCTTTGGGGTAGACTTACTAGTATTAGATAACTTATTGTAATGGGATCTGAACATATACATTTAGAGTAGAGAAAATGGGATATTTTAAATAAAAAAAGCAATAGCATTTACAATTAGTTCAAAATGCAGCAGCAAGGTTACTGACTAACACCAAAAAAAGAGACCATATCACACCGGTCCTGGGCTCTCTGCATTGGCTACCTGTTCAGTACAGGATTCAGTTTAAAGTGATTTTATTTGTTTTTAAAACACTGAATGGTCATATCAGTGGTCTGCTGTCTTTTCCAACCACACAGCAATCTTTGAGATCTGCCACACAGAATTTGTTAAATGTTCCATTTTTGAAGCTTAAGGGAGATTGTGCTTTCGCAGTTTATGCTCCAAGGCTGTGGAACACTCTGCCACTTACTACTGACCAAGCACCTTCAGCTGCTATTTTTAAATTATGCCTAAAAACTTTTATGAACTGGCTTTTAGAGGTCTGCGCGGGACCGATTTGTTTGTCCTGATTTGTTGCGTTCACACACTCGCGAGTTGAGTTTAGTTTGTCCTCCGGAGTGTGTGGGATGCACAAGCAGTCTCTTTCAGAGAGACAGAAGGAGGGGAACGGATGTTGCTGGATTGGTTCTGGGTTGGATGTAAGATGCAGAGATATTAAGAAAATACCCAGAGCTATTGCTCTGTAGCCCCACCCTAGTACCACCCCTGATCCTCACATCAGTCTGATTAACTATACAGAGCCTAAAGGCACATTATGTAGTTTCCAGTGACATCTAGTGGTTTAGTGTCCATATTGCAACCAACTGAAGACTCTTTCCACAGCCCCTCCCTTCCAAACACGAAGGAGTCTCTACGGTGGCCGTAAGATGTCATAAATCTTTGATACTCCTGAATGCGATGTCTAATAGCAGCTTTAGAGCTAGTGATATGTCAGGTGGTAAGATTAATTTTAATGATAAATTTAGGAAATGTAATATGTAAAATGATCATAGGTACAATGCAGACTAAACATATTTTCTGCACTTCAGTAGTGTTATTGTAAACGTTAGCTGTTTTCTGTACAAATGACAAGATAATGTAACAAAGTAAACACATCAAACTTTATTTTTCACGGCAAGACGGCAGCATGCAGTTGCGCTGCGGCTTCTCACGCTTCTAGCTACCCAGTTTTAGTAGTTTTTATGTCTGTTTACGTCGGTTCTGATACTGAATTTACTTGCCTTAGGCAGCTGAGTTACAGCCGAACTGAACTCACGCAGATAAGAGACAGTTTAGCCACAGAAGCAGCAACTTTGGATAATAACATTCGGGCTGAGCTGGGCAGGCTACGGCTTCTCCGGACACCAGCCCGCTGGAGTGGAACATGGGCCGGGGGGAGGAGGAGACGAGACGGCAGAAACGGGCAGCGTGCTAGCCAGGCTAATGCTAAAAACATCCCCCGATTCCATCTATTTTCCTCTCCAACGTCCGCTGTCTGGACAACAAGCAGGACCTCCTGCAGCTAAAAATGAATGTTTCTGAGGAGATGAGGAACTGCGCGGTGATTTGTCTCACAGAAACCAGAGCATGCCGGACTCTGCCTTCCAGCTTGCCGGCCGGCAGCTATTCCGAGTAGACCGTAACCAGAAGGGGGCAGCTTAATAATCTACGTCAATGAAGGTTGGTGTACAAACTGTGTGTTGATAAACAGCCACTGAGATGAGCATAAGAATGTTCCACCATTTCAACAAATGAAACAAACTTTATTTTAGCTTCTCCTGAAACGTGTATTTATTCTTCTACTACTGTTTTATGTCAGCCAATGGTTAAACCAAGCTACAGCGCCACCAAATTTGAGTGGCCAATTTGTCATTACAACACAAACGGTTCCTCAGTGTGCTAGCGTCTTGTTTGTCCGTTTCGAACTACCATAGAAACATGGCGATGCAGCGTTTGTGTGTGGGCGAGGGAGACTGAACGTCTGTTCCTGTGACACTCCTCAAGTGTTTGACTTCCTCACTGACTGTTTAGCTATATGATTCTCATAATTTTCTAGACTATTTATTAATTTGCAGGATTTTTCGACATCTACGTCTTGTCCCGCTCCCACGACGACTGGATTAACTGACTGACCGCTCCTGTCAAAGGCAATTAATTGTGGTCCCGCACTGCAAGGTATTGTAACGGGTCCCGCGGGAGTCCTGTGGTAATGCAGACCTCTAATGGCTTTTAAGTAGTGAGGAGTGATTAATTTTATTTGTTTATTTTACCTGTTTTCCTCAATGTATGTGTTAGTTCATTGGGAATTGTATTTGTATTTTAGATCTTAGATCTTGGAATTGTATTTGTATTCATTTCTTTTATTATGAATTAATGTACAGCATTTTGGTCAATGTGAGTTGTTGCTTTATAAATACATTTTACTTACTTACTTACAATAAGGCAGGTATGTTCTACTTACACTATACTACTACTAATAATATAAACAATAATGCTAACAATAATATCTTATTGGACGCTCTAGAATTTAGGCTGGTGTCAGGTTGTATAGGGAGGGTGCTTTATGTCAGACATCGGGTTGGAGCTTTTTGTGGATCTGGCAACCCTGCTGCTGCTTAACACTGATCTCTTCCCCACCATCTATGTAATTCCAGCCTTTAGTAAGTAATCCTGCAAAGTGTGAAAATGCAAATGATTTCTTTTAAACAAACAAACAAACATAAATAAAATGATGAAGTTTTCATCCTTCCCCAAAAACGACTCTGATTTAATACAATTCATAAAACTTTGGGGTCTGTTTTCAGCTGCAGTAACTTCTGAATGGTAAACATAACTTGTGAAGTGAAAAATAAAAACGAGAAAAGTGTAGTCAAAAGTGTAAGTACTACATTTACAACCTGTATTTTTTGTTTATGATTGTTTTTAATTTACAATTTTACAGTTTCATTTACAGATTTACATTTACGATACTTAAAACTTACGTTTACAATACCTGTTTTACATTTATGCTTAAACTGAGCCTGTTTTGATGCCATACATTTGTGCTCTCTCTGTATCTAGCAACACCTAGCTGCAGGGCACGTCATGTGATCACGTGACGTTAGGGAAGTGAGGGCACGTCTATGTGGATCATGTGACTGACTGAGGGTAGATCTAAATTATTATTTTTAAATTATTATTTTGGGAAACACAGACAGACATTCACACATACACTTAAAAAAAACAAAAAAAAAACAAATATTTTGACAAAAGGGCACTTTGGCCAGAAAGTATCCCACCCTGCACGTACCTACATAGAATAATTATGAGATAGGTGTGAAACACTCAGGACAGGCCTATTGTTCAGGATCACCTCAGCTGAGAGGCTTTTGTCAACATTCCACAGATTCCTGGCTGCTGGAAACCTCCAATGGAATGTCCAGAATCACCAAGTCATTATCATATGAATGTGTTAGGTCTTCCCCTCTCCTAGTCCTTGTCTTTTCTTTAGTTCTGTCTCCCTCTTGTGGTTTAGTTGTGTTTTGCATTTCCTTTTAAGGTATTTCCTGTCGTGTCATGTGTTTGGTGTGATCTTTATGTTCAGGTGTCTATTGTTTCATGTTATCAGTTCCAGTCTTCATATACCCTGTTTGTCAGAGTCTTAGTTGATGGTCATTTTGTATTGTTGGTTTGTTTATTGTCTCCTTGTCATTGTGCTGTGTTCTCTTGTTCCTGTTCTCTGTTTCAGGTCAAGGTTTATTATCAGGTTGCTGTTGCTATTTTCATCGTTGTTTTCAAGTCTTAGTTACAATCTCCTTCAGTTCATGTTTTCAGCCATCGTGCTGCCATTTGTTTGTTTTTTGTGTTTGTTTCAATAAACCTTCATTTATTCTGCCTCCACATCTGTGTTTACATCTCTAACTCATCTCTGTTTTTAAATTAGAATGACTACATGCAGCTTTTGGCAGGAAAATATGTGCAGCTATCTGAGTCTGTGTGACTCTCTTGATTAGGGAAGTAAGCCATTAAGTTATGTAATTGTATGTTTGAGGCATATTTGATGTTTAATAGGTTTAGTTTATGTTGAAATAAAACTCAATTTGTATGTGACTGTCTACATTGCTTTAAATGTGGAAACTGGGATAGATCAGACCATATTTGTATGACTTCACTTGGAAACAGTGACTTGAGACTTGCTTGTGACTTGCACATGAGGGACTTACTCTCACCTCTATTCTATATTACTTGTTCCCATCACAGTTTGTGTATGCAATGTATACTGTGTATACTGTCCAATATGTATCACGTATTGTTAGTAATATGTACATTATCTGTACTTTTAATATAATACTATATAGATACCAACAGCCAAAAAAAAATAGTTTGTATGTACCAAACATACTTGGTAAATCTCAGTAAATCTGATTCTTATCTATGAATCTACTGATGTTGAGGATATATGGTGTGGTACAATATTACTGTAGATCCTAAATAAACTGTCATCAATATATAGTCTTTTTCTTAATCTACACACACAGTTCAGAACAGATGTCTATACCTGAGTGTGTCCAGTTTATAGTGTGGATCCTCTTGTAGATCAGACAGCTCCCTCACTCCAGACACTCCTGGGTGATTATAGGACAGATCCAGTTCTATGAGATGGGAGGGGTTTGACTTCAGAGATGAAGCCAGAGAGGAACAACCTTTTTCTGTGACCATACAACCAGACAATCTGCAGAAAGGAAGGAGAAGACGATACACTTCACTATCAAACAGAACATAACAGGTACACACTAAAATACAACAAATTTCATAAAATGTCAGTGACCTGTATGAGAGTGAGAGCTGTAATACAAAATTGAACACACCTACTCCCTATGCACACCTGAGACCTAGTAACACTAACGAGTCACATGATAATTTTGAGGGAAAATGACAAGCAGTGCTCAATTTGGACATTTAAGGGTGTAGTGTCTTAGGGGTGTACTCACTTTTGTTGCTGGTGGTTTAGACATTAATGGCTGTATATGGAGTTATTTTGAGGGAAGAATAAATATACACTATTATATAATCTAATTATATTGGATAGATACACATACAGATTGATACTCTTCAAAAGCTCTAAAATAAAAATATATGTGTTACTGGAGGCCATAATAATCTTTTTAGCTGATTTTGTCCAATATTATAATCTGTGTCCTTTGACTGAATTATGTGATTCCAAAATTGATATTTGGGGACACAGTTTTCCAAAACATAAGTGATGTAAATGGACAGTCTTTGGTTATCAAGCTTTGACATAAAATGTTTTTATCAGATTCTTTAAATTCAACACAGGTACCAGGTGGTAAAACTTTGATCAACACAAATAGCAACATGTATATAACAATATGGGTTTACATGGAATAATGATTTTATGCACCATCAGTGGATTTTTGGATACAGGAACTTACTGTATGCAATGGTTTGTCACAATATATTACATCTCTGAATGAAAATGTATGAAGTTCTTCTCTACGGATAATACTTAAAAATGTTTTATACACACCATTTCCAGAAATGCTTTAAAAATAATAACAGTTAATGGTGTTTGTTTTTAAAATCTCCCAGTTTTAAAATGTATGCTTTAAAAAAACAATGAGATGCACTTCATTGTAAAATCGAACATAAACTACAAAATCTGTGCAATAAGATGCTAATTTTGTTCACTTTTTTAAACACCACACTCATGTGTGTGGTGGTACAGCAACACTAATAGTTTTTCAGCATTTGATCCAGTTTATTCCTTGTGGTGCTACAAAGCATTAATAGAACACATTTCTAGGGACCTTTGTGGATATTGTATAGGCTAACGGACATCTACCAATTGGTAGAGATGGTACAATGACAAAGTTCAACACAATCTTTATAATATAGTTAGTGACAACACTAGAACACCTGAGATGAAAAATCTCGTTTCTCTGTCTACCTCCTAGAAGCCCAGAGGCTCCGAATTTTGTTCCCCCTGCAGAGTGGCCATTAGCGCACTTTTGTTACACTAATAACATGACAAAAAGTCCAGGGGGGTGAAGACTCTATCTTTATCTTTATCTTTTTTCATCTTTATTCGTTTGCTGCATTTTTTATCATCACAATAAAAAAATTGAAGAAATATTTAGTAATATTTCTTTATTTCATGAAAATAGAGAGAACTCAAGGAGAAAGCTGGGCCAGCTTTCCGTTGATCAAGCATGTGCACTGCGTGCACCAGTGTGCGTGTGTGTGGAGAGAGGCCTGAATATATAATTTTATAATATATTTATATAAATACAAAGACAAAACTTGGGGCTTCTAGGAGGTAGACAGAGAAATTAGATTTTTCCTCTCAGGGGTTCTAGTGTTAAATGCGCTTTAGGAAATGTCTGAGCAGAATGTTAGTTAATAGTTAAATTAGCTAAGAGTTAATTTAACTGAAACTAAAACAAACTAAAGAAAAATAGTTTCACTATTTTCAATGACAATGTTCATTCAGTTTTTTTTATATATAAGAAAATTTAGAAATTAATGCCTGAAACACACTCAGAAACATTGGGACAGAAGAATTTTAACTGATTGTAGTGGGATGACCTTTTCTCACCCTTCTGACATAAGAATCAGGTGCATAAGTAGCGACAGGTGTGTGTGGAATACTGACCTGTGCTCTCAGTGTCATGTATGTGTGTATACTGGTGCTCATCTAGCAAGGGTGAGTGTATCCTCTTATTGCAAAAGTATGGTCATGCTAGCAGCTAATTAAGGTTTACTACCTTGTAGGAATCAGTTACCATGCTGATTGTGGTTGGGAGTGAGAGATTAAGTTGAGTCTTGCTGAGCTACGGTAAGTAATGTGTGCAATACTGTTGATGCTGTGCTTTGGAACTGAAGTGGTCACTGATAGGCTTCGTTTTAATTAGGAACCCTTTGTGTTTGTGACAGTGAAGAGAGTTGGGGTAGCCATGCCCATTTCAAATCAATAGCTGAACCCTAGAGGCAAACTAGCAGCAGTCAGTCAGCCCAGGAACTTTATTTCTGTTTTATTGATTTCCCCTCACACCTGATCCAGCTGCTGAGAAATCTGTAGTCAGCAGCATGCAGCTAGTGGATGGGAGGATTCAGGATTGGTGGAAAGACTGTTCCCAGATATGCAGATAACATTGTCTTATTGGCCACATCAAAAGAACAACTAGAAGAGCTGGTGAGTCACACTGAGAAGACTGTGAAGGAATATAACATGCAGATAAATGCAGCTAAACAAATGTTATGAGATCACAGTGGAAGGAATACTGGATCAAGTAGACTCTTTCATGTATTTGAGATATATGTCAACAACAAGATCAACCAATTTTCACACAATGGAATTTGACCTCCGCATTTAACCCATTCGTGCAGTGAAACACACACTAGTGAACACACTAGGCTGTGAGAATTTGTGCCCGAAGCAGTGGGCAGCCCTTATCCACCGGCGCCCGGGGAGCAGTTAGGTGCCTTGCTCAAGGGCACTTCAGTCATGTCCTGTCTGGGGATCAAACCAGCGACCTTCTGGTCACAAGACCAGATCCTTACCACTAGGCCATGGCTGCCCCATAAAAGACTGCAGGCTGTGCTAGTGAAGTGAATTCAAGAATGGCCATGGGCATTTTGGTGATGGTCAAATTGACAAAGATGTGGAAAAGCAAGTCAATTAGCACCAACACCAAACTAAGACTGATGAAAGCCTTGGTATTGCCAGTAGCTACATATGGATGTGAAGCCTGGACACTGAAGAAAGAAGAAAAAAGATGGATTCAGGCTCTTGAGAACAAGTGCATCAGGAAGTTGATGAAGATCTCATGGATGAAGATGATGACCACTGAGCAGGTCTATGAGATGCCAGAACTGAAAAGGAGTTACTGATGACTGTTAAAACCCACAAGTTATGTTACTTTGGTCATGTGATGAGGCAGCACATAAGAGCGTTGAAAGAAGTGTTGTGACAGGACTTGTGGAGGGAGTCTGAAGATGTGGAAGACCAAGAATAACCTGGATGGATAACATCAAGATGTGGTCTGAATTATCAGGTACTAGCCTGCTACCAGCAACCAGAGATTGGAGAGACTTGTCTGTGCAGTCTACCAGCAAAAAGTGATGATGGCATGTGACCTGAAATGAGATGGAATTGTTTAAATTTTGCAAGTACTCGCTGCAAACGAGATTGTATCTGCTCAAGAGTCTGTGAACACTTATATGATTGTCCTCTTCATGTTACTCTAGACATTTTCAATAGGAGACAGATCTGGACAGCATGAAGGTCAGTCAAACACAAATGCTCTATGCTGTAATTGGTGGAGAATGAGACCTTGGGAAAAGACATCACTTTGATGGCAACATATAACTTTTCAAAATGCTAAAATAAGGCTCCACATCACTGGTATCTTCACATATATGCAGATCAACTATGCCATGTGCACTGACTGCACCTATGCCATCACGTTTTTTTTTTACACGTTTTGTTGCAAAGAGGAAGCCATATATTCATTTTATGCAGAAACACTGGCAAGTTATTTGAGTCCAAAATAATCTGAAATGAACAAATAGACAATAGAAATGTATTCAGGGGTCAAACAAGTCCACATTTCAGCTTTATTTTTTTGTGGGGGGGAGGATGGTCAGATGGACATTGTAATCTATGTGCCAGAAATGTGTCACATCATGAAGATGAGTCAGACACCAGTGACCACAGACTGCTGAGCTGCTGACATATTGTATATATAGCAAAAACTGGCAAAATGTCCACATTCAAAACAATTAGTATCTTCAATTTCCAAATTATTTAAAAGTGTAATTAAAAAGATGACGTGATGTAGTGGTGAACATACTTTTGTCACAACTTTGTTCCAGCTTTGTCTGAGTTTGTTGCATCTACCAATTTCTATATTTGCTTTTACTGCATTTTTAGAACATTTTCCAACTTTGCTTGGGGTTTTTATATTCTAGACTCTAAAAAAATACTCTTAAAAATAAAGAAAATACTCTTACATATGCATCTCTTTTTAAGATAACATTCTGTTGTACTGACATTAATTTAAGTATTTCTAAACTGTTCAACCAATTTACATTAAAGAATTTAATTAACTAAAATGAAAAGTAAAAAAAAACATACCTGAGTATCTCCAGTTTACAGTGTGAACTCTCCAGTCCAGCAGAGATCAGCTCCACTCCTGAATCCTGCAAGTCATTATTACTCAAGTCCAGTTCTTTTAGAGAGGAGGCTTCTGATTGTAGAACTGATCCCAGACATTCAAATGTCTTTTCTCCAAGATTACACAAAGCTAGTCTGCTGAGAGAAAATATAAGTTATCCAGTATACTTTTAATGGTGATTATAGTTGTTACAAAATGTGTTGTTTACTCATAAATACCTTCAGGATTATATTTTATTGATGCTGTATAGGAACATTTACATAGAAATATGCTTTCAGTTATATAATTCATATGCATCATGTAGTAGTTTGCCAATGTCATTAAGAAATTATCTGTTGTTTTTTATCAGTCTCTCATTGTATTTCTAATTATCTTTATATTTTTATTTAAATAAGTATTTCATCCATATAATGGGTCCTGGAATGATAGTACTATGCAGTTGGATATTATCTCTGTTTAGTACAACAGCTCAAATCAGTAAAGACTGACTAATTGTGTTTCTAATTGAGCTGGAAGAAAATGCAAAGAAAGGGAACAGCAGACCTGTATCCCAGATAGTAAAGAAGCTCACCAAACCATTCCAGCCTCACACAGTAGCCATCAAGGACAAAGATGGCATGAAACTTGTGGAACCAAAGAAGGTGTGTCAACGATGGAAAAACTACTGTGAGGAACTATACAGTGGTGCAGAAGATAACATTCAGATTGATGTTCAAAATAAGGAACCACCACCACTGATGGAAGAATTCAAGCGTGCTATGTTAGAGCTGGCTACACGAAAGTCATCCGGTCCAGATGACATAGCAGTTGAACTGCTCAGGTTTGGTGGAGAGACAATGTTAAATAAGCTCAATGAGGTCTGTATGGAAGTTTGGGAAACTGGAATTTGGCCAGAAGAATGGACGCAATGACTTTTCATCCCACTGCCCAAGAAAGGAGACTTGCTC
>BRDA01077787.1:0-24127 GCA_036984385.1 Crenuchus spilurus
GATAGATAGATAGATAGATACTTACTTACTTACTTACTTACTTACTTATTTACTTTCTTTCTTTCTTTATTAATCCCTTGCGGGATATTCAGGTCCCAGCACTGCTGGCAGGGCAGCTGCTTGCGCAGCGCCAACCTTAACAGAAAATAAGGAAATCATACATGAAGAATGGGGGAATAAGAGAAAAAACATGTGAAAAAAAAACTCTTTGCATAGCACATATAAGAACAAGACATAAGCTGATGAAGACGTTTGGTACAGTTCAGGAGAGGCTGGGGGGCGGGGGGCAGCCGGACCAGCAAAGTCCAACTTTGTTTAGGCTAACGAGCGAAGGGGAGAGATACTGTAGTCTCTGTAAAGACATTCCTCACAGGGAGGGAGGAGGTTAAGGGAGGTAAGCAAATCTCCAGGCGCCTCTCAAGGTCATCTGGAGATAAGGGGGAGCCGAAAAGCAGATTTAGACATGGTTGTTGAAATTTTCTGCAAATAACCCCAAAATTTAAGGTGGTTACTTTAAAGTCAATTCATTATGAATATGTCAAGTTTTCTAGATGTTTCTAGACTATTGACATTATAGTAATGTTGCTGCAACATTATGAGGACCTCGCCTTCACGCACAGAAAACAACAACTTTCAAAACTGTTTTGAAACATCAATTGTTACCAGAAACAATAAATAATAGATTATTTAGAAGAGATCAGTTACTCGAAGTAAACATGACCTGACTCATCTTTACACTGTCCGTGCTGAACATCCTCCAGCTCAAATTAACTGCAGACTCCTCCCTCTCTTCCTGACATCATGCACAATACTCGCTAATATCACGTCAAATGTTGCCATAATGTTAGTGTTGGTCTAATTGTAAACCACTATTACATCACAGGTTTTTCTTTATTTTTGTAATGTTACTGGCTAAGTTTACGGGAACTCGCTGAACATTCTTATAACGTTATTTTAGCATTCTTTGAAACATACAGTGGTGTCTGAAAGTTTGTGAACCTTTAAAATGTTCTGTTTCTGTATAAATATGAGGACTGTCACATTATCACAAAAGTCCTAGAGGTTCCTAAAGTAACTCAATTTAACAAAAGAGAAGAAATACTAAGCAGGGTCAGGAAAATTATCCAGAAGTACACATCTATAAATGGCAAACGTATGTAAACTTTCACATGTAGTAACTGGTGTGACCCGGTTGTGCCAAAGAGTTTATAAAACATTTTGTACATTCTTTAGTACAGAACTGCATCAACTGTGGGGTGTTGGTGGGTTTCCTTAATGAACTGCTCACTTCACATCCTTCCACATTTCCGTTAACGTAAACTTTAATGTCTTTTCCAAAAACATTAATTTAACCTTTCTTTGGTAGAATGATTTATGTGCTTAAGGTTGTTGTCTTGCTGCATGACTTACAGCCAGATGTTCTGACATTTAAATAATTCAGAATTCTATCATAAATGAAAAAAAAATAATCCAATAAATATTTAACAACAAAAAAGTGTTACATTATTCCTGTCCTGATTCCTTTCTGAAGACCATTGAGATATTTACAGTGGTGTTTATAAAGTCTTTAGAATTTTCTGCATAAATCTGACCTAAAACGTAGGTATGGTAGGTATGTATCTTAAAATTTTGTGAACCCAGTTAAACAAATGAGACACAAATATTAACCTAATTTATTTATTGAGGAAAATGATCCAATATGACATATTAGTGAGAGACAAAAGTATGTGAACCTTTAGGATTAGCAGTTCATCTGAAGGTGAAATTAGAGTCAGGTGTTTTACATCAATGTGATGACAATCAGGTGTGAGTGGTCACCTGTTTTATTTAAAGAACTGAGATGTATCAAAGTCTGCTCTTCACATCACATGTTTGTAGAAGTGTATCATGGTATGAACAAAGGAGATTTCTGAGGAGCTCAGAAAAAGTTGTTGATGCTCATCAGGCTGGAAAAGGTTACAAAACCATCTCTAAAATGTTCCTGTTCACTTAGGGATTGCACAGATTATGTAAATGCACAAGAGATAACTTCAGTAACTCGTTTTGTTGTGGCAGTGATTTATGAAGGAAGCCTCTAGTAGTGAGCACAAACAGAGTGTAGACTAACAGCACCCATCAACATGCATAAACATGAAAACATCTGCTGTCATTTATCTGCATCTGACAGCCTAATAAACTTCACAGGTCAGTACAACATTACACACATTCGCAGTGGCCATTTAAATGTGCTCAGGACTCTCACAGGGATTGATTCCACACCCTGACACAAACGCTGAGTGGGAAAAGAAGGGCAAGGTGAAAAGGAACCAGCTGCTGACTTCTTGTATTTGAAGCTCCTCTAACTTCTCCAGCTGATACATTTCTTAAGATATTAGAAGAAGTCATTGGACAGCAGGAAAACCTAGAAAATACTAAGTTTAAGTTTTCAGTATTCACTAGCTGGTCAAACTGGCAGGCCAAGAGACTGAACAGCAACCCCAGGATGGGGTGCCGCGTCAGGAAGCCCAGGTGAATGGTGATTCAGGGGAAAACTCTGCAGAGCCCACTTGTGTTGACAAAGTGATATGGACTGAGGTGGAGAAGGAGATTCCATTGTGCATTTCTCTGCCCATTGAGGTCATCAGCCCAGAGCAGACCTTTCCGTTCTTAAACACCACGCTCACTGATCTGGGCATTGAGGAGTGAGTTTTTATGCTGCATTTGTATATAATATCACTTTGCTTTACTGCTGTACTGTACTGCATGGAATACTAATATTGAGATTATGTTGCTACATGTTGTGGCTGATATGCAGTGTATTGCTGATATGTAATGTTACATGGTTATTTGGCATCATTACATGAATAAGTCTACATTGATTCTTCAAAACATCCACAGAAACCTTCACGTGGTTGCTCAGTTACAGTTCACTGCAAAAAAAAGGACTGGTTAGTGGGCTCATCTGTCATTCTTTTGTGCCAGTGTTGAGAAGGCCAACACTAAGACAATTAACAACCCCTAGCTTGTGCTTTTATGTGTCCGAGAGAAACAGTATGACGAGCTGTTAATGGTCTCTGAGTTGTGTAGTTCTGTATTGTACACACCTGGTCTGTACTTCAGCAGTCACTGTTCAATAGTCAATTGATCATTGTGATTCACCAAATTTGATCAAATAATGCTGTTGTGTTGTATATTACACTGCAACCATCTGTTGTTTCTGGGTGTTTTTTACACTAAAGAGTCTGTTCATGTGTGTTGACCTGTAGATCAGCAGTGAAGGAGCGCGTGGTTTGGGTGGACACTAAGCGTACACAAGTGAGGAGCAAGTCGGGGAAACTGAAGGAGAAGGAAGTGACAGTGTTGGAGGTGCGGGTCAAAGCTCAGTCCCCAGGACAGGACCAGTGCCAGGAGGTCCTCTACAGCACTGAGTCCCACACAGACCGTGCCTACTGCCGCAGTGGGGTGGACATACTGCCCTGGAGACACACTCAGCCAGGTAGAGGAGGTGGTCACATTTAATACTACAAGACTTGTTCAGGTGTTGACTAAAAGATCAGCAGTAAAAGAGGGTGTGTGGGTGGATAGCAAGCAAATCCAACTAGGAGGTGTGTTGAGGAACTTCAGTATTAGTATGCAAGAAGAACCAACAATATATATTTTTTTCTATTTGTACAGCTGAAAGTGGGCTTCCACCAGTAGAGATGACCCTGGCCCTGGACACACAGACTCAGGACAAAAGAGAGCTGTCAAGATGGAAATGAACAGTCAAGCTTATGCACATTAAAGAAATTCTAAGCAATCTAACACTATAATCATGTTTGCTGGGCTCCCGTTTTTCAAACTTTTGTCTATTTTACTAAGATTGGTCACACTTTACTAAACAACACTGACACAGACACAAGCTATTAATGAAAGGGTGGAAATCAACCTGAAGGATAAAAAAAAAAAAAAAACTCATTACAATATATTACAAAAAAGACAGACCTCCAATAATTTACATCCCTTTCAAAATGTTCCATCAGTCTCTAAGTGCAGTACTGCAGGAAGGCCAGTCCAATACTCCTGCCAACATTTTCTGCAGTCACACCTTTGTAATGTGTGCAGCATGTGGTTTTACACACGTGGTCTTGATGGGGAAAAAAAACGTGGATGTCCCTGAAAAAGATGTGGTCTTTAAAGTAGAACTTGTTGCTCTAAAATCTCAAAGTAGATTTCAGAAGGATAAATGACTCTTACCAAAGGCACTGACACAACCCCAATACCACGACAGACTCTGGCTGATGGACATCTGGTAAGTCTGGTTCAGAGCACAGTCTATTTCTTTCTAAAAGATCTGGAATATTGCTTAATCTGACCACAGTACATGTTTCCACTGTGTGATGGTCCAGCCCAGATGCCTCCAAGCACAGAGAAGTTGATGCCACTTCTGGACATTGTTAACAAGTCTTCTTTATTCCAGTTTTATTTGAAATTTTTGAATTTAACTGTACTGTAGGGTTTCATCAAAGTATTCTCTTGCCCATGTGGTTATAGTAATTATGGACAAATGACTTCTTGCTACAATGCCGTCTGATTGATCTGAGATCATGTACTCTTGCCCTTTACACACTGAAATTCTTAGATTCCTTGAATTGTTTAATGATATTATGCACTGTAGAAAATAAACATGCAAATCCTTTCAAATCTTTTTTTTTTCTTCTGAGGAACACCGTCTCTAAACATTTCCATCATTTTCTTCCACATTCATTGACAAACTAGAGACCCTCTGCTCATCTTTACTCCTCAAAAACTTCACCTTCAGTGGATAAAGTGGTTTTGTACCAAATCATTTTACAGATAGCTGTCTTCAACTGTTCAAGTCATATTATATAAAAACTTGAGACAGGTAAATTAGGTATAGTAATGAGTAAAAAATTTTTTTTACTCATTACTATCCCTAATTTGCCCATCTCAAGTTTTTTGGAATGTGTTGCAGGTCTGAAATGCAGATAGTGAAATGTATCAAGTTCATACTGTCTGCAATTAAAAGTAAATGTAAGAAACACTTTTTGTACATACTGTCCGCACTTTCTCTGATTTGGGGTTGAAAATTCTATGCACTGTGTATATCAGGACGAATAACCCCCTGCTTCTCGTGTAGACAGGACTTGTAAGCTCAAGAACTGGGTATATTATGTAAAACAGGAAACAAGTCTTGTGAATGTTAAACCTTTTAAACACTGCGAGTTAAACAGTCCAGGAGGTTTATGGTGTATTTTTGCTTTTAAAATGCAAAATATATTTCATAAATAAAGGTTTTTTTCCCCCACGAGTTATGGCATCAGTACTAATAAAGATTTTCAATATGATGAGTGGTACAGCTCAGTAACCTAGCTCAAAAATGAAATAATGAGAAACATTTCAGAAGAGCATTTTAACTGCAAGAAAAATTCTTTTGTTTTGTTAGAGAAGCAGTAGATCAATCGTGGAAATAATAGGTAAATTAAAAAACACACCTTTACAATTAACAATAAATAACACTGAACATCAATGCTGCAAAACAGTTTAGTAAGAAAACTGGGCTAAATGGAAACCATGGGAGGCTATGATTAAGCAAGAGCCAAAGCCATCTTTGCTCTCTGCTCATCAGGTAGTGACATCACTGTGCTCTCAAAGTCTGTGGAGTAACGCTGGGCAATGTCTCTGAGGAACATGACCAAGGTGTTCTGGGTATCTGAGATGGACAAAAAGGAAAAACATTAAAATCAGTGGAGTAAATGCAATACCTCTATAGATAAAATACAAATCCACCACGCTCACCTGTATCTATATCCTTAGTTCCAATAACACGGGTTACAGAAGACAGTACTGCCTTCAAATGGGAAACAATCTAAAATGAGAGATATTAACATTAAGTTTATAGTTCATTATGAATTCTTACCCTGTACTCACTGGACATTTCATTTATTCACAAATACCATATACAGCATAGGAAATGACTGCCCTCCATTATGGGATTAATCTGCCATATTGCCTGGTAGACCTATTTGCTTATGTTGACAATATATTGAACAGATAATGTAGTGTCATTTTGGGATTGATGTGGCACATTTGGTAGGAAACTGCTAAGAAAGCAATAAAAAACAAGAAAAAGGTCAAACGTCTTGGTTTAACAATATGTATACTGATGATCCAGAAATGACTCCCCTTACCTGTACTGATATTTATTGTGCATGTTTTGTTTTTTCTTTTATGAACAGTAGACAAAAAGTTTAAATGGAAGTAGTTTATTGAAGTGATGATTTTGTTTAAACTGAATACACCCCAACATCCTTTTATAAGTACTGTTTATTTTTTATTTTATACCTTATTATGGTAAAAGATCAAATATACTGTAAGAAAAAAAAAAAAAGAATGTGGACTGAGTGCTGAGCAGGAAACAAAAACTCAGAGTGGGAGCATTGTGAATACAAAATGTTTTGGACAGTAAGTGAGCGGGGAATGTGAAACAGAAAATAATAATAAACAAACAATGTATTGAGCAGGAAGCAGAAATTACCGACACTCCATTCACAAACTCTGAACTTTAGCTAGCTTACTGTCAACTGTTTGTAACAAAAAAAAAATACAGTGAATAGAGAGAAGTTGCTGCCACTTATGTCTCATTCCCAACCCCACACAAGTTTTCAATTACTGATGAGCTGTAAATCAACTCTTTAGAATTGTTGATTTTTGTTGAAGCCATTACCAGTTCTGCGTTGTGGGAGTACAGGAAAGCCAGGCAACTGTATACAGTCTTATTTTCTTCCATATCTTCCTGTAGAGGAAGGCAACCGAGTAGAGCAGGGAGCACCTGGAGAATGGATGAGAAAATTGCAGTTCAGACAAAACATGATGAAATTCCCTTCACTGGTTCCATGTAGACTTCACAAGTCATTAATACATTTAATACATTATCCTCCTTGGTTTACTGAATGAGGTTCAGATGTAATCAATCTGACTTGCAGATTTAATGTACTGCAAAATACTGTGAACCCTATACCAATACAATTGACTTGTCTAACGAAGGGCTACATAATGTGTTTATAGGAGAAACCCTGAATTTCACATGATTGGCATTATGTTAATGGATGTCTGGATAATATACTGCACTGACATACCTGTTCAAGTGGAACCCCCTCAGTATGGCTCATAATCATCCTACATAGGGCAGCACATAGATTGTCAATCACTCGCCTGTCTGACTCTTTGGCCAGTAGGTTAGAAAAGAGAGACAACATCATAGGATAATCACTGCAGGATCAAATTAAGGAAGAAGTTTCAGAACCAAAGCACAAGACATCTGCAGATATACAATGAATTTAATATTTATGACCATTATATATACACACCACTTTCAGACATTTAATGCTGTTTTGTGCCAGCTATTTCATGCATTTTTGTAAAATAATCCTGAACAATCTACACATTATATCACAGCATTAAATGTGATGTGATTAAATGTAAACATCCTTCACTTAAGGACATTTGGTTGTTTATTTGGTTTTCCTATATCAAAAAATTCCTATTAGTACGATGCTCTGGAGAATAGGACAATGTAGTCAAATAGCAGAGATGAATGACAAAACAGACAATAAAATGACATTTTATAATGTTGGACTGTACACACTTTTGTAGTATAAACAACATGTGTTTATGAAAGTTGCTTTAGTGTGAATCTTTACTGAGAAACAGACAGCAGCAGGAATTCACAGATGCAAATAGTTCATCTTAATAGCTTGTAAGCTAAACACATGCTAAAAAAAGTAGATCTAAGCTGCTGCATATTTCTACCATTTATATTGCAGCTGTACATAATTCTTCACTGCAGTAGTTTACCATTTAAGATTTATGTCTTACGTTATGCTAAACTGATTTATTTTTTATGACATGCAAATACCCTTACAACATACACACACAATATTATGTAGGCACACATCTGTGAAGGATACGTGGAGATAATGGGTCCAGCAGCCTGAGCAAGAGCTCCTAGGCCATACACACTGTTATTGCGCACTTCTGCATCACTGTCTTTAGCCCCAGCAACAAGCACTGGTAGCAGGCGATTGGAGAGCCGTCCTGCAACTCCTCTGCCACCGGGCACACTTACCAATGAATGTAGGGTCTCAGCAAGTGTGCCCACAGAGAAAGAGCGGTCTGCCACAGTGCAAGAGGGCTTCTGCAAGTCAAATGAGCAGAAAATGAATTTTAAAAGTTAAAATGCATCACCGCGTGTTACCTATATTTTATTTATAAGTGAAGAGAAATGGAAAAAGACTTGCAGCTTTGTTCATAATGAGGGGTAGTAGGTCATTGAGGTGAGGATAGAAGGTTTCTGCTGAAACAGCTGAAGCTAAGATAGGTATTCCCTCTCCAGCAAACTCCTGCAACATGGCGTCATACTCTGCCTAACAGAGATAAACAAACTTACAAACCCAGAAATCTTATGTTTGACAATGATGTAAATGTTTTCATTTAATTCGTTAATTTTAATTTGCTAATATATACTATGGATGTCGGGTAAGAAGCTATATGGACAACCTGTTGTTCATCATCATCTGCATCATCTCCTCCCGCATCCTGACAAACAGTCTGAGAGAAGGAGAGGGAGAGAGGGCGAGAGTGAGAAAAAAAAAGTGTAGACATCCCTGCTAAAATGACAGGTTTTTTGTGATTTTACAAAAATCATACCAAGAGGGATGATTTCAGAACTTTTATCACCTTTAATGTGACCCATAATCTGTACAGTTCCACTAAAAATAAACAAATCTTTTAGGATATAAAAATGAAAATAAAGAACTAAAATAATGTGGTTGCATAAATATGGACACCCTGAAATTAATACTTTGTTGAAGTGTTCGTTGAAAGTATGAAAGCATTCAGACATTTTGGGTAGGAGTTTATTAGCCTAGAATATCTTGACTTGACCATCTTTGCCTAATCCTCCTAACAAAAGTGCTCTAAGTCTGTCAGATTGTGAGGACATCTCCTGTGTCTTCATCTTCAGGTCAATTCACAGATTTTCTGTTGGATTCAGGTCTGAGCACTGAATGGGCCATCACACAACTTTGATCATCTTCTGGCAAGGCCATTCATTTGTTAATACAGAGGTCTGCTTTGGGTCATTGTTGTGGTAAAAGGTGAAATTCCTATTCATCTTTAGCTTTTTAGGAGAGGCCTGAAGGTTTGAATTGCCATATTTGGAGCTGTTCACAGTTTCCTCCACCTTGACTAAAGCCTCAGTTCCAGCTGCAGAAAAAACACCCAAAGCATAAAACTCCCTCCACCATGTTTCACTGTAGATCTGCTGTTCTTCATGTGATGCACACTGTTGGCTTTGTGCCAAACACACTTTTTGGAATTATGGCCAAAAGGGTCAACTTTTTTGGCAGACTCAATGCAGGTTTTGGCAAAACACAGCTGGGCTTGAATGGTTTTCTTTGTTAAAAATAAACAATAATAAAAACACTTCTGTCTTGCCTCTCACAGTCCAGACATGTGAAGAATATATGAGATTGCTGTCACATGTACTACACAAACAGTACTTTACAGAAACTCCTGCAGCTCCTTTAATGTTGCTGTAGGTCTTTTGTCCTCCTGGACCACTTTTCTTTCTGTCTTTTCATCAGTTTAGGAGGGAAGTGCAGTTCTTGGTGATGTCACTGTTATGTTAAATGTTATACACGTCTTGATGACCATCTTTACTGTGCTCTGTGGTTTATCTAATGTCTTGAGAATGTTTTGTACCATTCTCTGAACTGATCCATTTCAACAACCTCTTCTGAAATCTTGGACACATTTAATAAATAACAAAACCTGGCATGTTAACAGGGTGTGTATACTTTTTATATTGACTGTACACACAACACACACACACACACACACACACATATTTAACACATTTTCAGTTGTTTGCAATGAACCAATCACAAACCATTTAAATAGTTCAACATAACTAATAAACTAATGTTCATTACACTAAGTGTTCTCTCTAAATGCAACACAAAATGTCACTTTTAATGACTACTGCAATTTCAGAATTATTCAACACCTTAAACAGAATCTCTCAGAAAAGCAAAATTAGGTGTTGTCAGTGGAATTGGAATAACCAGATTATTCTTGCTAACAGGTCACGCTCACCCAAGTCACCTTAGAACTGTTGGCCGTCTTGGAAATTGACCATTAGACTGAGTTACCAGAAAAACTGGGCTCATCAGATAATTAAAGTTGTTAGGTAATGAAACATGCTGCTTACAGCACTTCCATTTAGGATGTGCAGTGGTTAATGTAAATTTCAAATTTTGATCTTTACTGTATGACATGCATATCAAGTAACACTAATGACAAATCAGAATATTTGTTTGTTCAACTGAACTGTTATTAAATATTGCAATCTTACGTTCTTTTATACACAACCACACAATTGTATAACAATAAGTAAATATGTCTATATCCTTTGTTTGAAGCATGTTTTAAAATCTGCATAAACTGAATGAAAATTTAGCAAATGGTGAAAAGATCAGTACGATCAGAAAAGATCAGATCTGCTCAGTATGTAATTAGGAGTCCTCACCTTCTTTTTCAGCACATCTCTAATGGCATGGCTTATTTCAGTCAGTCTGCCTGGAGTCTGTAACGCCTCTCCCTGGCACGACTTGATGACGGCATTCATAGCCTCCAACACCGCCATAGTCACCTGTCGCTCACGATCTTGCTTCACTGCCTTCAGAAAGCATGGCAGGACCACACCAAGCAGTTTATGTAGGGCTGCAGAGATACACATCCATCATTCATTAAGCAGACGATGATTGGTACAAGCAATTAACTCTCTAAGTTAGTGATGCTTTACCAAACAAATTACAGCACTGAAAAGTTCATTAAAACAGGCACAGATTAGAGAGAGGAGAGATAGAGAGAGTCAGAGGGATGTAATGTTTTCCCAAAAATGGGAAAAAGATTGTGAAATAAGGTAGTGCAGAACAATCTAAACCAGAATGTTAGATTAAAAGTGTTTTGTGTGTGTGTGTAATTGCCACCATACTAAATAGAACAATATTCACTGTCGCTTGTTAAAAATCTTTAAATAGATTTGCAAGATGATCATTTTTAAGTGAAGCAGTAGGTCATCTAGTTTAACTTTGCCATTGTGTATCCTCTAGTTTATGTCCTTCGTCATGTTTAGACAAGTGTGTAATAAATGATGTGCATTTATGCCCTTTTCATTATTTGTTGGTTCTTCATGGGGAATGCAGTGTAGCACATCAATATCTACAGACAGAATGTTAAAACTATCTTTTCTAGAATCCAAAATTATTTGGAGAACTGGACAGATGCACAGACAGCATGAGTATGAGAGAGATTGAGTGAGACACATGAAAATGTGGTGTGCTCCCTTGAATGAAGTATACCCTGGTGGTTGGCCTCAGTAGGATTTTCCTGCCACACTTTGTGCTGAGTTCTGCAGAATTGGCCCATAGCACCAAAGGCAGCTCTCCTTACGTCCTCATGTGGAAACTGACAAGCACACAAACAAACAGGAAAACAAAGATGGAAACATATATCCATGAACAAAAAGATGTCAATCTGACAATTCACTGAAGTAAACAGCCATGTGTCAGTCATCACTCATGCAATGACACAAATGCTCGGTCTTTAATACAGAAGCTGCCCTTCACGGTCAAGAACTCATGAATGCATGCACTCTCAATAGTATGCATACTCAAACACATTGTAGAGCTTGAGGGGAGCACAGTCAGCAACTTACATCATGCAGGTCATAGACCTGCTCGAAGCTTGACTCCATGAAGGACTGGAAAGCAGCACTGACACATGGAGAAACCAGACTATTAGTTTACATGCAAAACTACATTCACCAAATAAGAGCTATAATTAACTACGCAATGAGTTAATTGTACATGTTACATAAAAGGACTAAAGCTCTTTACCCAGTGTTAAAGGCAATTTCCCCCAGAGCATCACAGGCATCCTCTTTCTCATCAATGTAAGCATTTTCCACACTGAACCTACAAAGAAAAAGAACATTTACTGAGGGAGAGAGAACACACAACCAAAATAAAAAGGACACAAACTCAATCTGCTTATTATTGCCAAGAAAGATAACTCCTACCCAGAAACATCCTCCACCCCATTCTCTCCATCGTCTTCCAATACAGAATCACCCTCTTCCTCATCGTCATCATCATCATCCAAAAGGACAAACTGCTTTTCCTCTTCTACATGAGCCTGAGGTATACAGTCTCATTTATATTTTACACAAACAATAACATTCATTTTCTTTTCTTCCATTACAACATCCCAACCATAGGATTTTCATGGTACCCGGACAAGTTTTACATCTATAAAAATGTGCTAAAATACAAAGCTTCACTATAGCTGCTGCTACTGCTGCTGCATTAGTAAATTTCTCAAATAATATGTCAGACCTATATGAGATTATTTAACAGTCTCACATTGATTTAGGCAAGTGTTAAGGTATGCAGCCTGGATTGTGCTAAAATATAGTATATGCCATTACTGTTGTCACTGCTTTAGTATAAAAACTCCTGTGCAAAATTAAACCAACAAACTTGGCTGACCATATTTAGGATAAATTTGTGTAAAGATGATTTTTGGTTGGACCACTACTTTGTAAACACAGACAATGGCACAATTGTGATGTTTTAAGTGTTTAAATAATGTGAAACAGGTTGAGCCATCATCCTTGCTGTTCAGTTTATGACAATTTCAGAAAATGCACAGATTGGTCAGTTGTTTCAGTTGCACTATGACCTTTATTTAATATATTCCCAGAGCTGTAGAGATGGGGGATACTGCTGGTTGAAACTGTGGTGAATTGTGCCATGGGTGCTCTGAATTTATCCAGACGTTCACACCAGTAATAACCAGAAAACTGGTTCAAACACCGCCTACTTTCAAGTAAACAAGTTAATACCCAGTTTGTGACCAGTTACAATGTCAAACTACTGAAGTGTACAGGAACGCTGCAGTCTAGGAGCAGAACTGAATAATCTACTCCCACTACATTAAGCAAACTAATTTAAGACTAATTTAGCTAACTACCATCAGTACTTAACTGTCTGAACTTTATTCAAATCAAGACTCAGACATTTAATAAGTATATATGTGTTATGTTGAACAAAGAGCTTTTGATTCATTTTTGGAGAAACTAAATAAATTTACCAACCGTCACACCCTCTGTGGATTTTAGTGACAGCAGCATCAGTGTGGTGATGGCAGTAAGATAAGGACTGATACTCTCTGGACTGACTGTTGACACAGCTGAAAATAAGCTATACCTGCAGAAAAAAAGAAGTGAGAGAAGAACAGAGCCTAAATGTCCTGCTACCACATTCTTGTGTGTAGTAAAGAAGTAAAAAGAATATGTAGAAAAGCATTAAAAGTGAAACTTCATTTAATGAAGCACTGAAATGTCAAAACGTATGCCTTAAATACGTTTAAATAGTTTTTTTTAATAGTTACTCATTGTACAAATTGTTGCCAGCTTACTAGATATTTTATCACTTGTATTATGGTTTCCAGTACAAAGAGACATTGGCTTAAAAAGTACAACACTGCCATCTAATGAAACATTATAACATTATATAGAACAAATGTCAAAGGGAAAAGGACAATCGTCATGTTTTATACGTGCAACGGCGCAGGTCCGGATCATCCACCGCATCAGTGAGATTCAAACCGAGCTGCACACACTCTGCAGCCAATGGACTGAAAACCTCCTTTCCAATGGTGCGGGCCAGCACAGACAGTGTGTCTGTAAAGTAAAAAAGAAAGGGAAAAAGGTTCTAATATCAACTTTGTAGAAAAGAAAGAGCCTCTTTCATGATCCATACCTAAAGCCTGGGTTTGCAATGATCTCATTTCTTCTCTTGTGTCTGTCAGGAAACCTTTCAAATTCTCTATTACAGGAGGGAAATAGGGCACTAATATTTCTTTGGCAGCATTTGCTGAAAAAAAGAAACAGGAAAAACAATTATGTGGTTAAAGAAAAAACAACTATATGTGGAAATGATAAAGTAATTAATGACAGGAAAAATACATTCATAGGTAGAGATGTTTGCCAGAAATGTAGGTAAGGAAATTACCTATAGCTCCTATAGCACTGACAGCAAGCTCCTTCAGTTTGAGGTTTTCTGAGTTTTTTAGAGCTGACAGCATGGTGTCCATAAGAGTGGGTAGATATGTAAGAATATCATCACCTGTTCAATGAAGAAATGAAGCTTGTGTGAATTTTTAATGAGAAAAGGAGTCTCTAACCAGTTACTAAGTATGATCGTAAAAGAACAGAAAATAACCTCCAAAACACCCACAAAGAGTCAGCAGTGAATTTTAATCTTGATCAACAGTGTGGTGTATTGTACTTACCCAGGCTTTCTAGAAAGTTCTCAAGAGCATAGAAAGCCTTGGTGACATGGCCAATTTTGGCTTCATTCAAAGAGGACATATAGCCTAGTAACAGTGGCATTAGTTCTGCGTGGTATTTACTGACTTCAGGCTACAAGATATACAAAGCAAGGTTCATATTAGATGAGTGCAGTCTGAAAATAAATAACATGAATAGATAAAGCAGATCATTTTATTAGCTACATCAGTGCCCTTTGTAAGTACACAAATACTGACTGTAGACCACTGCATAATGCGTATGTTAATTAAGACAACTGTGCTTTGAATGCACAAGTCTTACTTGGAGGTGCTCAGAGAACTGACCCAGAGCAAAGAGACCTGCACTGCGCACCACCTGGTTACTGTCAGATAAACTGCAACAAACTGTCTGCAGCATGGATGACAGCATCCTGTAAACAAACAAACATACAACTTTAACAGAATTTTCTTTCCTTGAATAGAGAAAAGTTAATTGTGGTATATGACCTACTTGGTACGGATGTGGTCTGCACAACCCTCTGCCAACACTGCTAAACACATGAGTCCACCCTTCTTCTCATATGGATTCTCACTGGTCAAACAAGCCTGAGTCAGAGGCATCTACAGAAAGGACAATGAACAAATTATGAAATAGCAAATTAGCATTACATGTCACCGTATCTAGCATTAATGCGACCGTAGCAAGGCAATCACACAAAAAATGTAAGTGCATTACAAGGTTTTTGCATTAAACATCTGATGTGAACAAGAAGTTTAGTCTTTCTATACTGGGCTTGGCAGCAGTCACTGTGAGCCTATTCACCTCTCTACTAAGTCAACAATTCTTATTATCCATTAGAATGAATAAAAATCACAATAATAACTATTAAATAAGTTATTCAATAATTATCAACTTAAGCTTTATGCAGTTTTTAAGTGCCGGTTCTTTAGAAGTCTGCCAACATGTATTTTAGCCATAGGCCTGTTTTGAAAAACCTTTTTGAAAGAAAAAAAAGTGTCTTACTAACCAGATGGTTGAAAAGTTTCTCCGGTGGCATGTGAAGAGCCATTGTGTCAATCACCTGCAACATGGGCACAAATAGTGAGCTTAAGAAATAAAACAAAAATTTGCTTTGCTTTTAAAGATGATAGACAATACTAATATGGATGCACCTGGACAGCAAAGTGTTTAGGGCTCTCATTGTCACCATCTCCATCACTGTCCTCCTCATCTTCTGGGTCAACTTCTCCAGGAGGTGGGGTTGCACTTAGAATAGGGAACACCACTTGCAGGATTGGAGACAAAAGCTTTTGCTTCAACAGAGTCTGAAATAAGCACGCAAATGGGACAAAGGTTATTTTTCCAAGTGACATCCTATACACTCATGAGAATGGCCTCTGAAGTCAACCTATGAAATTGGATTAGAAAGTGTACACAGTAAAAAAAAACAGAATTACATACCTTGCTCTTGAGTCTAATTAAGAGGGCAATACAAGACAAAGCCTTGACACGCAGAGAATCACTGAGAGAAACATCTGCACTAACCTAAACAAATATATGAAAACATTGTAAACACAAAGTCTTAATTTGCAGATTATGCATTTTTTGCAAAATATGCTATAGTTGCAAGGTTAGGTTTAGCTTGCTTTATTGTTTTTGCTTGCCATAACATTGCCCAGACATGAAGGCAATATGAACTTTCAAGTGGGACCCACAGTTTTGGTAATATGGGAAGGACATTTGATATTAGCGTTGAAAGATTTGGGCAGAGATTAGATGTTAATTTGTACATGAACACTGAGACTACAAGATCAGCATTTACTTACATTACTTACATATTTACATTTCTGGTGCTATAATACATGAACAAAGTGAGACTCTCTATATTCACCTCCAAACAGAATCGAACAATCTCTGCAATGTGTGGGACCACAATGGAAACCTCACTCTCCATCAGTTCATCAAACACCTCCATTGCTTCACTTGCCTGATTCTACAAAATTAATCAAAATAAAAAATATATACAAGAGGTCTTAAAGTTAATGACACGGAACAGAATCTGTACAGCATTTCTTTAGAGCTTGAGCAAACAAATGAGTGCCTTCAGGACAATGTAGGTTAACAAAGAGAATGACGAGCCCATTCACACATATACACTTTGTAAAGAAGCCTCACCTGATCAGCCTGGATTAGATGTTTCAGAGCAATTATCAGTCTTGGAATCAATGAGCGCACCTGGTTCTGAATAACAGAAGACAAAAGAAGGCCATTTACAACCCCATAAGCACATTCACACAAAACTCAAAGAAGGCATTCTTCTCCGTTTTCTGTACATGAAGAGCAAACACCAGATTACAGAGTAGTATTACAAATTAAGTTAATCTTCATAGAAAAGTTACATGACTTTTTTTATTATTACAGAAAGCAGAACAAAACCAGACAGAACTAACCATCTCCTCTGTGCCTGTGTAAGCTGTAATGGCAGTGATGGTTAGGATACAGTAGTATAAAGCAGTGGGGTTGGTCACATCCTGGAGCACAGTACCAAACAGCTGGAGGAGTTGTTTGAAGTGAGGCTTGAAGGGCTCAGGATTAGACTCCACTACTTTGCTCAAAAGCAGCAGACCCACCTGAGGAAAAGGGCACAATTTGAGCGAGATAAGAAACTACAATGTGCATAAAAGCATACATTTTATAAGATAAGAAATTCAAAGTGTCACAGCAGCAATGGGACAATGAGGTACTCAGAAATGTGTGTTAAAAGACTCTTAGTAATCACTATAAACATAAGTAAATCAATATAAAAAATTTCAAAATATTTACAACTACATGCACAAGACATGGGATATTGCACATTGGTGGATTAAAATATTGCACATAAAGCTGTATAAATATCACAGTATTGTAATAAATAGCGCACATACATACACACACAGAGAGACAGAGAGACAGAGAGAGAGAGAGAGAGACAGAGAGAGAGAGACAGAGAGAGAGACAGAGACAGAGAGACAGAGAAAATATTCTATCAGATACATCAGTGAACTTGTGTGTTACAGAATGTGTCCTTAGTCAATTAGGTGAGAAATAAGGATGCCACAACGAAATGAGGGACTTTATTCAGACAACTAAATGAGCTCACAGTTGGCATATAATTTGGTTTTGCAGCAACAGAAACCAACACAATCACAGTGGTTTCTGGCAAAGGCACAGCAAAAACCAAGCAGCATTCTGTACTTTCTCACAAACACCAACAAGGTTATAACATGACATCTAATTATGATGTCCTTTCTTATCTCAGTCACACTGGCAGTTTGTTATTTGCTTCTCTAAATTTGTGGTTAGCATGTTCAACAACAATTCATACGGGTTTACTGCATATTGCAAACTCTTGCAATATATAAGAATCATATGGCTGAACTATTAATATGAAATTAATCTGATCAGCTGTGAACTCCACCTGTCTGTCTTGGGGATTACTGCTCTTGATGGATTCGTTTAGAAGAGTCAGCAGGGCAGGCCAGCGGTCAGGTGTTTCGTGTTTCACCATCACTGCACTCAACTGAGAGAGAGAGTGGCGAACTGTGTGCCTTAAAAAAAACACACATGTAAAACCCACTGCTGCATCTCAAACTGGGTAAAAATAGTTAAAACCTCAAAATAATGTCAGAGTTTACAGAATGAACTATACAGTATAGACCTACTCTGTTTCTTGCTGATAGGCTTGCAGGACCACTGCCTTCAAACTGAGGAAGAAAATCATTGCAGTATAGTTAATTCAGGACATAAATTTTCAGCAAAATAAGTGTTTTAAGAACATAAATTATAAATGTAAACCTCTCTCTATGGTCTGGACTAATTTTTCTCCAGTGTTTCTTCACTCTCATTCTCAACATCACTGCGGCAGATTGTCGGATCTAAATATATACAGTTACATATATATTAATAACAACAAGATTATTATAATATAAAAACAATGAACATGTTGATCGATGTTTCATCTCACTGAACATGTTAGCATGGCTTTAACCCTCATCAAAACAAGAGAGAACAAAGACAGCTGACTGAATACCTCTGAATTTAGAGATCCAGTCATGACTGCACATAATGCTGGAATGATTGCTGGGTCTTTAAAAGCTTGTTTCAGCTGAGCTGTGGCCTGAAAGATGACACCAAACGATTAACATGTAATTGGCAAGCGCAGATGAACACAACAGCTAAAATGTGTAGATATTACAAGTTTTACACTATGCCAGCTAGCTGACACACAGAGGCACAACAATTCAGACTGGTGATGTGTCGCAATGTTCTGTGAAAACTGAAATAGTCAAGTTAACGTCATCAGACACTACGTGGACTCGTGGATGTAGTTTATCTACCAGGACAGACCGTTTAAATTCCAGGTCAGTGTTAAGGTTAGGCTAACGTTACCTTCTGAATAGCCGCATTGTCAGGTTGTGTCAACTGAGACAAAATGAGCTCCAGTTCTTCTGACATGCTGACAAATGTAAAGGGTTTAACTAGTTACACTAATGTTAGCCGGGATGACAGGAGTCAGCTCTGTAGAGCAGCACAGGCACGTTTTCACACCGCCACTGTCTACTAACGGGAACTCTAGTGTATGTGTAGCTTTTTCCAGACGTTTTCCGCCGCAGTCGGAGCAGCTAAAAGACTAAAAGCCGACAAAACGACCGCTAAAGAAGTTCAGTCCTGAAGTTAACACGCGGAGACTCACCGCCGCGGAGTTAAAGCGACAGAGACTCAGTAACCACGCAGTCAGCACAACTACAGCGCTACTCACAGGCACGGAGGGCCAAATCTTTACCTCTCATTAATAAACTTTACATATACAGCACTTCTCACAGCCATACCTACACAGTGCTTCACCGTAACCTAAATAAAATACTAATCAAACAATGTCAATAAAACAGAGACTCAGACACCACTTATACTCAAAAGCTCAGGAGTGAACGTGGGTATTTAAAGACCTTTTAAAAGAAGATAGTCAGAGAGTCTAATATAAGATGGCAGATGATTCCTCAGCTTAGGAGCATAAACTGCACAGGCACAGATATCTAGGGGTAAATACAAAACCTTTATTGGTAGATCTCAGTGATCTAGTACTGGTCTGAGAGGCTAAGAGTTCACATACTCACTCACTTCACTATGTCTAGAAAGGGCAGAGCACCTGTGTTTTAAACTAAGGGACATTTAACCAGAGCACCTGGGCTAAGACTTTAAACACTGTATAATCCAAACGACATGACACAAAAGAACGAATAATCCTTTCTAAGACTTTCAAAAACTGTGTCGTCTTTGCAATATTTCATAACTATAAAAACAGGACTGAACACGTTTCTTAATATGTACTGACAATTTTAACTGGGAGTCAAAAACAACCCCTTAGTTCTTAGAAAAAGAACTGATGTGGCAGTCTCCTGCATATCCCTGGGAAAGTTATTCTCACGCTTACTTCTTATTGCTGGCATTTTAACATTCATATATATATATGGCACAGATGAATCACTGGAGCCATACAAGCAATATACACAAAAGACCATGATTAAAGTGCAATAATACAAAGACAGACTTGTACAACTAAAAGCAACAAAAATGATAAAACAAAGTCAGAGGACTTGAAATGTAAGGGAGCCAGAAAACCTTTTTCCAAAAAGCATTACATAAAAACTCAGAGAACTCTCTTTAAATTAGCATGTAATACCTTCAACATTATTTATTCAAAGGGCTCAATGAATTAACCATCTGCAAATATATTTTCGAGTTTTCACTTAAAGACACCACTCTCTTATAGCAGCCTGAATAAATAACAGTGTAAACAGATAAATAAGCCTCAGAGTGCATCTCATTAACTGTTTTTAGTAGCACTAATGGAGTGTTCAGGGTGGTAAATCTTCCTGTATTGTTGTCAAACATGTTGTTGGACAAACTTTAAAAGGGAGGGTGATCTGCTAATAGGATGTGCTAATGGGCTATTTGCAAGTGAATGTACCATCAGAATGAAACTGTTTCTTGTATGAAACTGAATGGTACAATGGAAATGAGCAGTGTACACAGAATGCATCTGTTTGTATGTACTATTATAATAAGTACAGCTCTATAACACTGAAATAAGAACAATGTTTAATGCAATTTTCAAAACAAATTCAATTAAATATCCAGTATTACAAATAAAAGGTAGCAATTACCATGTAGCTAGATCAAACTATTACAGTGAACTCTGGCTAAACCTTTTAACTGAAGAATTACTATTCAGATACAACAGGCTTTAGTAATTATTAGTTAATCACTTAAACATTCACACTGGTCCATTCAATGAACTCTTTCTGAATAAAATGGACCAACTTTAAATGTACAAACACCATGTGAAGTTAAACTGAAAACTAAACAAGCTGACTCTCAATATCAGAGATTTTGAGATATCAACAAGTATTAGAATACAAGAAGAATCACCCTCACATTCATAATACAGCAAGAAGCATGATGACTAAATATCTCAGACTAACTCGAAATTAAAGCCTACTTTCACTGTCTTCACTGAAATTCAGTGCGTTTTACTCGAGGAAATACATTTCTCAGACTGATCTTTGTGTAGTTTAAGCAGCAAGTATTAAAAACTACAGGCACATTAATGAAATATGAGGACATACTGGACGAGGAGGGTGATATGGCAGAATGTTTATGGTACACAATATGGCATGAAATATATTGTTTATGACATCTAAAAATTTACTTTCCCCCTGGGATAAATAAAGTTATCTATCTATCTATCTATCTATCTATCTATCTATCTATCTATCTATCTATCTATCTGTCTGTCTGTCTGTCTGTCTGTCTATGTATCTGTTGAGATAGAACAGACAAAATAAGCCAACGTTGTAAAGTATTAATAAAACTATAAATTCACTAAGTTGCACTCAAAATTTTACACACTGTGCTACATCCAAATAAACTAGACTAAGTATGCTCTCATTTTAATGAAACAGGCTGGTTAGAAGTGTTATAAAGTACTGATGATATCTACGATATCTCAGAAGTGCATACTGTGATATAATTTATCAGGATATCTATAAACATACTGTTCGGGTCAATGAAGACACATTTTATTATAACTTCTTTTGATGACAAACCAAATCTGTGAAGTTTTTATTTTGTTGGTTTAAAGACAAACATGGGCGTGGAGGCTCGTTTGATTTGGAAAGGGCGTGGCTTTCCTGCTCTAGTCTAGTCTAAGCCACCCCCATACCTGGCTTTATAAACCCACGCATTTAGATGCCAATGTCAGTTTAGACATGTGAAGACGTTACTGAGATTGTCTGCTGTATAGAAGTGAGGCTTGTAGCTGCTGGTTTGCTAGCTTAGCTAGTCTGAAATTAGTACGAGTATCTGGTTCTTCGGTTTGCCTAATTAACTGAGGCCTGCTAAACACAGTCATGGCCGACTGGAAGATGCCAGTGAGTTATAATTATAATCAGTCGTACCACGCTTATGCGTACGGCTTCGTGTACAACCCTCACGGACCAGACCAAACTCATGCGAGCAGGAGCTGGTCGGAGGCCGCGTACAGCTCCTCTGCCGCGGTCGCTGGCGGCTTCTACTCCTCACAGACTTCTTCACAGTCTCCACCAGACAGCCCAGACTGTCCGACCCCCAACACTAACGGACACTACGCGAGCTCGGTCGTGTACTACGCGGACACGCAGTCTCACACGCAGAACGGGCGCCTTTTCCTTGCGAATAACCGCGTCCTTTACGACGAGCAACCGAAGGACCAGGCTGGTACAGGGAGCGACACCCCAAGCGACTCTGAAGCCCACACTCCAGGTTCGAAACTGTTCGTTAACTAACTTCAGCAGCTTGTAACTTTTAACTACTTTTGTGTAATGTAAACAGCTTATTGCTCGCATAAGATGTTTTACCTTAATGGTGGTTATTCTTTCAGCCATTTTTAACCCCAGTAAGGAGGCGCGCAAACTGAACGTTAACTTGCTTTAGCCCCGCCCATATGTACGAAACTTCAGGTCTAGTTTCGTCGTCAGCTGAGTTTCGCTCTTTTCCCGCCTAATGCCGTTAAAGGTCCCGGATGCAGAAAGATGTAGATTTACGTTTCCAAAAGCTTCTCACGTGTGTTTGGACACTAGGTTAAGCGTGTTTCGTCATGTAGTGTGCAGAAAACCCTGCTTTGTGGATTTTAACGTTTCTGATTTTATTTATTTTTGCAGATTCTTGGAGTTCCGGTAGCAGTCGAGAGAACGGCATTCCTCACACTGAGCTTGACCTCACTCATTGGGGCAAAAAAGAGCAGGTCTACGAGTTAAGCAGTGGCTTCCCGGACGGCACTGAAGTTGTTCCCAACTCGCTTGTGTCTCCTGCGGTGGAGCCGACGACCGTGAGCGCGTGCGGTGGAACTCCTGCGGTGCTCCCTCCTCCAGAACAGCTGCCGACGAAGCCTCGCAAAGCCAAAGCCCGCACTGCCTTCTCCGAAGGCCAGATGAACGCGCTAAACGATCGCTTCAACATGCAGCGGTACCTCACACCCTCCGAGATGAAGACTCTAGCAGGGCTGACTGGGCTTACATACAAACAGGTAAACATAAAACATGGTTATCTAAATCCAATCTAAATGATTGTCTTTAGAGTGTTTGAAGTTCTAATCTCTTGTTTCAGGTAAAAACCTGGTTTCAGAACCGTCGAATGAAACTGAAGAGACATCAGAAAGATAATAGCTGGGTGTCAGAGAGATACATTACTGCTGGTAATGCACAGACTCGGCATTCTCAGGTGAGCTTTAATGAATTTACTTGTTTGTCCAACTGCCCAATATAATTATAAAGTGATGACTTTAATTTTGGATTGAGGCATATCTACAAATGGGGGCATTTTAACAATTAATGTATTAATGTTCAGTTCCAGGTAGATGTGCCAATACTGGGTCAAGACCTTGCCAACTCGCAGTTCAGAGATTCTGTCTACAAGAAAAGCCCACAACAGGCACCATCCTTCTACCCCAACTATACTCTGTCTCCTTCTCAGGTGTCTGCCAGGCCACAGGGAAACTGGCCTCTGCCCCCAGCTGTGACGCACTACGACTTTCCCAACCCTTCTAGTTATATGCCAGTTGGTGTGAACAGCGATGGTGGAAGTGCTGTTGACTCCAGCAATGACCCTACGCAACTGGTGGCAGTGCTCAGTGCCTCCCAGTGGTCATCTTAAATATTTGTGCTTGGCTGTGAGTTGGAGGTGCGTGTAAATAGTTTGAACCCACACAGACTTTGGTTGTAGACCATGTGTAAATAGCTTTAATCCAAAGAGCTGATGTTGGATGCTCTTGATTGTTATTCCTTTTAAATCACTGATTGCTACATGCCATAATGTGCAAATTAAATTTTTTTTTTCTTCTTTTTTTTTAACAATTTTTATGAAATGGAACATTTTTGATGTTCTCTTGTACGGAAGCTATATTTTTGTAAGTTCAGTGTACCTTGTAGAGTATTTAATCTTTTAGATCAGGGAACCTTGCTGTATTTAATGCTTGATGGGTATTGTATAGGATGGTGTTTCAATCAGATGTATTATATACTTCTGTGAAAGACTGTTTTCCCCCATCCACTGTCTGCAGAGGAAGATTAATACTGCACTGGGTTGTGCAACATTTCACTTTGTAAAATTGGAAGTCACTGCTGCTTTTTTTTTTTTTTTTTTTTTTTTTTTTTT